>QFET01014593.1:0-35733 GCA_003316355.1 Tuber calosporum
GGGGTGGGCGGGGATTCGCGGGAGAAAGCAGCGTTCGCTACCGCGGAGGATATGGCGGAGGAAGCGAGTGGTGGTGATGTCGGTGATGGGGCAGTTGCGGAACGCTTGCGCTGCGATGCCTGCATCGCGTATGCTGCTGGCACTTGCGATGGGGGTTGTGTCTGTAGCTGGGGTTGAGTCGATTGTGAGCGAATTAGGGTTGGTTCGAAAAAACCTTGGGCTCCTGCTGCTACTGGTGAGGTTTGTGCTACGGGGGGGGTGCTAGGAGGGATCAGCTTGATTGTTGAAGTTGAAGCATTTGGATTTGTCGCTGTTAACTGGGAAGATGTCGAAGAGGTCGATGAGGATGAGGGAGATCGTCCATGGTGAGGAGCTCGGTGAGGAGACCGGATTGCCGGACGACGGCCCTGTATTCCTTGCATGATTTGAAGGTATCCGTGATTGAGGAGTGATTTGTCTGTTGTCTCACGCGATAATAGTATTGATGTTGCGATTTACCGCGTTTTGGGGATCAAAGTCTGATGTGTGCGGGGGGGGGGGCTCGAAGCCAGTGGGCAGCCCAGCTGTCCTTTCGTTGGTTAAAGCAGGTATCTTGAGAGCGGATTATTTTCCATTTATGATGCTGTGCTGTGGGGGGCTGATGTTTGATATCCGAGCCCTAATACGTACGAGCGCAAGAATTAAGCCGGGTAACTACTTAGAGCAAAGATGGAGTTGATTCTGCGTTCTGCAGCCTGCAAGGCACGTCTGGGACTGCATCGGATGGATGAGTTGGTTGGTATCATGCGCGAAGAGAATCACCTTTGGATCCAGGAAATTTAAAAGTCTTTGGTGTTCGGGCTTTTAATTGACCCTGTGGCTCATGACCCCCACTTGATACATAATTTCTTCATGCGGTCTCACCCTCGCTGGGCTTCGTCTTTCATCCGTGAATGCATTGCTAAACCTGATATCGTAGAACAACCCAGCGCCCCATCCTATCACGAGTGAACTACAAACCACCCTAGGGTGATTATAAAAAACCAGATACAATACTCCACCCCATCATTTCCCCTTACAGGTTGACCAAGACCATGAATCTCTAACTTATGTATTCCCACTCTCTGCAAAAACTTTCATTGCCTTTTCAAAAATGTCCAACCCTTCCTTCATAACCTCTTCCTCAATGACCAATGGGGGGACAAACCGGACGGTATTCGTTCCAGCTGTAATAACCAATAGCCCCCGTTCCCTAGCTTCCTTGATCAGGTTTGTGGGATCTCTGGTCAACTGGAGCCCAAGGATTAATCCTCTGCCTCGGACCTCAGTTGCTACCTCTGGATATTTATCTTTAATCACAGTCAACTGCTTCACAAACGCCTCTGACTTGGCTTCAACTCCTTTAAGTAGAGATTGCTCTGACAGCCTACCAAAGACATGATGTCCAACTCGGGAAGCTAATGGGTTCCCGCCAAAAGTTGTTCCGTGATCACCGGTCACGATCTTTTCTCCAACAAAGTTGTTGACCATTGTTGCGCCAATGGGGAATCCGTTGCCAAGTGCCTTAGCCATGGTCAGGATATCGGGGTGAGCTTCCTTGGGGAGGAACTGGTGAGCCCAGAGGTCTCCGGTTCTACCCAACCCGCACTGCGGTGGTGTTAGTCGCTATGCGTTTGGAGCTAGGAAGTGATAATACCTGAATCTCGTCATAGATCAATACAGCCCCAACCTCCCTGCACCTCTTGCTCAGTGCGATCAGGAAGTCGGGAGATCCAACGTTGACACCACCCTCTCCCTGGATCGGCTCGACAATGACCCCACAAGTTTCCTCAGTCACCAGGTCGCCAATCCCGGCAATGTCGTTGTAAACTCCGTGCGTATACCCCGGAACCATCGGGGCAAAAGGCTTCTGGTACTTTGGATTGGGTGTAGCCGAAAGTGCGCCCATAGTTCTACCGTGGAACGAGTTGGTGAATGAGACTATGCCGATCTTCCTTTCCCCGCCAACCACTTTCCCAACTTTTCTCGCAAACTTGAGCGCTGCCTCGTTCGCCTCCGAGCCGGAATTGCAAATAAATACCTGTGAGGCATCGTGGAATGCGCCGTGCTCTCGAGTTTTGCTGACGAGCAACTTCGCTAGCTCGCCGGTCCAAGGGTTATGATACAAGTTCGAAGTGTGAATAACCTGCTTCGCCTAGAATCACCCGTCCGCAAATCAGCTCCCCCACGACAGGCGCGGCAAAGAACAAATTACCGACATGAGCTGAACTCAACAAACCTGGTCTAAAATCAAGTTACACAAGCGCTCATCTCCATGACCTAAAGAATTCACGGCAATCCCAGCTGTGAAATCAATGTACTTCCTGTTCTCCAAATCATACAACACACTCCCGACCCCGCGAACAAACATCTGTGGTGGGCGGACATAGGTCCTGACCATATAGGGCTCCTGCTTGGATAACAGGGATCCAGTAGCAGAGTCAGCAGGAGGGTCATAGTTGGGCAATAGTTGCTCGTGCTGGCACAATTGTTAGTCCTCCCAGCATCCTTTTCGACCTAGATGCGTAGTATACCGTTATCTCATCCTTGACAGATTTTGGAAGATTAGAAATTGAAGTGAATCCGCGGATAACTGGCGTTCGGATGAGCGAAGTAGGCAATAGTCTGTGGGATGCCTGTCGGAGAGCCATTGCAATGAATTGAGTTTGGAGAAGGGAGAAGGGAGAAGGGGAGTGGCGGGAGAGTGTAGAGAGTGGGAGAGAGGGTGGAAGAGAGCAAGAGGAGAGGGGAGCAGAATCTATGGTATGATACTCTATGTGTCACCGTCCAACTACCGGTATGCACCGTATGATACCAATTTTCTTTCCCCTGGCTCTGCAGGGGTGTGATAGGGTATAAGTATATAGGTTGCATCTGGCCGGAAGGATTATCAATTTGATTAGGAGAAGGAAAAAAAAGGCTTGTGCTTGGCGAATGTTGCAATCGACTTGAGAGAGAGAGGCCTTGCTTATGAGAAAAGATGTCCCCGGCACATTTCCACTCCCTCATTCATGTGTGGATGGATGGCTTCATTCTTGCAGTTGTTTGGTATATCCTCTGGCTCTGTCGTTAAACTCCCAGTCCGAGTTGGTCCCAATTCCCGTGATGTCTTTGGTTTCAGCATGATATATCGTACGGTATTTCTCCCACCAATTCCGCTCGGTACTTGTGGTTCTTATTCTATTCTTTTATTTTCCTCTCCTCGCCCTTCTCTTCTCCACAGACCAGCGGTTCAGTTCCGGGCCCGCATCAGCCACTGCAAGCGTTCAACTCAGAAAATGGGGACCTGCAATACCGGCGCTTTTTTTTATGGATATATCATATCATACCAAACATAACACCAACGCTGCAACCACTTACATAGCAAGATTTGTTAGACCAGGTTAGATATCAAATCTCCTTTTTTCTTCTCTCTCTTTTTTCCCTGCATTTTCTCTTATCGATCAAGTAGCTTTCTCGTAATTCTCGTCTCGTTTGATAGATATATTAGCTCTGGCTGCTGTAGATGCAATCATCACACCAGCGCCGACGAGATAAAAGTAAAAGCGAAAGATATCTGTTGAACGAGGGTGTTTTGGTGTTTTCTACAAGTGGGCGGTGCCAATGACCCAGGCACATATTCATCGGCCTGACGCCCAAACCCGACCTCTGTGTGGCTCTTGTTGGTTCAGAAGTGTATAGACACACTATAATACCCTACTCTTAAATAATAACAGCTCCATCACTGACTGTAATCATTGCTGATATTACGGAAGCAGAGGCTATCATGGGAGCAGTGCTGCGGGTGTTGTTGCATTAAAGGTAGTCTTTTCCCATGACTGTGGGACTGTGTACACGGATAGTAATGGCTGAAGTCTCAACATATACTGCATGGGCCGCGCTTGAGGAGTATGGTGCTGGCAGTGGGGAAGGGTCTTTAGGGATGAGTTAACGTGCAATGAAAGACCATTGATCTGATCGGTTGATTGATTCTTGGAAGGCAGGACAGCGTATTCATGAATATATCACAGGCAGTTTCTTGCTTGCGAGTTCACCCAACCCGGTCAGAGGTCAGAGATTCTCTTTGGGGGTTTGTTCACTAGATCAGTCAGAATAACAGCTTCCCCCGTTCGTCCGTCGTTAAAGCTTTTGTATTGGGGTCTCTGCATTTTGTGCCGGGATTGTGCAAAATCCGAGAGACGGTAGGGGGATCTCTCACTCTGGACTGAGGCAAGCACGCTGGACCAGAGAATGGAGCGCAACATATTGGAGGAATCTGTTCTCCAAAAACCAGCAACAACCACTTGTATTTTATCCACCCTTCTGAAGCGCATCCTAGAGCCCAAATGTCCTAGGACTTTAAGCTATCATGTCCTGCATATTCCATCTCAAACAGAATATTCCTAAGGCCAAACACAGGAGGTCTCTCAACCCCCCCCTGGAAAATCATTGAGCCCTGATCTCGGAAGATAAGATAAGATAAGATAAAACAACAGAGTGCTGACGTCTATGACACAATCGGTCAAGCGTCCTCCCCTTCCGAAGAAAAGAAAAACAATACGGTGGATGCCACACCCTTCACCAAAAACGCCAACCAACGTCCTCCAAGAACAATCCTAGCTTAGCAAAAAACCTCATCAGTTCACCCTACTGATGCATGCCATCACCCGTCGAGCAGTGTCGTCGCTGGTTCCCTTATCCAGAGGAGCGCTACTGCTACACAAACGCTCTCGACCAAGCTCTTCTAGACTTACGGTAAGACCCTTCTGCAGGTACCTCTCCCGGAATGCGTTCAATAGTTCAGAGGCTCCCCCGAATTCTGCCGCAGAATCACAAGCCAAGGAAATACCCGACAGTCCCCTAGTTTCCCAGGACCCAGCCCAGAAAACAAGCGAGGACGTTCGAGTCACGTCAGAGGGGGAGTCGGTCTATGCTACCGAGCCGGTGGCAGAGAGGGTTGTCGCAACGGAAACAGGAGGAGACGGGGGCAATGGAGATTCTGACGGTCGACCCCGGGCACGAGGGAGACCAGCAAGTGTGAAGCGATGGATAGCGGTGAAGCCAAGGGATGATGCTGTTTTACCTTTGAAGGTTCCCGAGTGGTTTGTAGATCAGCGGGTGAGATTGCTGGAGGATGAAGTTGCCCTTGGCCCTAAAGCTGTTATTACTTCCAGTGCATCAGAATACGTCCCCTCGACCCTACCGGGAGCGTCGCCGAACCACCCACCGCCCAACACCCCTCTTAAAGATGCAGCCAGGCAGGCGTTGCCACGCTATTTGCTGGAGGAGAATGTATGGAGGGAAATTGTGGCGACTTTACGGGCTGGGTTGATGTCGCCAAAGCACTCATCCTCTCATAGTCTTGCTGCGATGAAATCGCATTGCATCCTTCACAGTCCTGTTGGCGGGAGTGCCTATCAATTGGATGCTATAGTCAACAAAGTTGCTCAGGACGTGGGGGCAGACGTGATCAGGATTGACCCACTGGATTTTGAGGAATTGCTTGGGGAATCCGTCGGGGACTCACTATTGGGTTGGTATACCCTGCCTTTTGACACTTCAGGAAACTCTAAAGGCTTTATAGGGACTTCTTCCCCGATTTCTTCGTTTTCCATCCGCTCTCTGGGGTACGACATATTTTCCCCAAAGGAGAATAAAGAGGGCGAGGAAGCGGCAGAGGAGGAGGAGGAAGAGGAATATGAGGAGGAGCCTGAACCCCAAGAAACCTTCGTTCCTACGCAGCGGGTAGCAATGAACTGGTCCCAATGGAGTCAGTTATTAGGATCTGGGCAAATTCCAGTGTTCGCCTCCCCTATATTCTCTGTTACCGCTCCCCCGGACCCGGAACAAGCTTCTGAACAATCTATCGAGAGGGCGAACGAGCGAAAGATATGGAGCATTCTTGAATCTGTGATTTCGGCAAATCAGATCAAACGAATAAAAGGACAACTAGCAAGTGATACCACCGAATCCTCAGAGGCGCTAAAGGAGGAGGCGCCATCTAGTCAGAAAACCATTATCCATGTACGGGACTTCCGTGAGCTCGAGCGAAACAACTCTGGCCAGGCAATACTCCGAATATTCTATGAGGTGATACTAAAACGGCGAAGCAATGGAGAAAACCTAGTAGTCGTTGGCACGTCTTCAGCAGAGGAAGGAGTCGAAAACTACCTTACCAAAACCGCTCTGTTGACAGCACAACTACAATCCAGCAGTTCCTTCGAGAGAACTATTATCGTACCCGCCCATCCTCTGAGTCCAACCTACCACAAAGACAAGATGGCCCGCTGTCGAGAGATTAACATGCGACATCTAGGTGATTTACTACGTAGGAAGAGTGGGGGAAACGGACGGTCGGTAACAATGGAGCCTGTGCCGGTCGGCTTGAAAGCAGAAAGCGAGTTTGACACCGCTATTCCAAGTGCTAGCGCCACCATATGGAATTTTGAGCACGTTCATAGGCTTTGCACGTTTATACTAGGTGAATTGGATGGGAGGACCTTGGTTGCTCGTCACGATATTAAACAGGCTATCGAGGTTCTGGATCGCAGCGATGCTGCAAAGATTGAATGGGCTACGGCTACCGACCGGGCGGAACAAGATTTGGCGGATATGATGCATGAGATTGAACAGAATGAAGCGGAGAAAGCTGCAGTGCTGGAAGGAAAGCCGTTGAGGAAGAAGCCCAAGATACCTAAGAATTGCACTGCGCATGAGAAAAAGTTGCTGGCGGGCGTTGTCGACCCGACCGAGATTCACACTGGATTCTCGTCCGTCCGAGCTCCGGAAGAAACAATTGAGGCATTAAAGACATTAACTTCGTTGTCCTTGATAAGACCCGAGGCCTTCAAATACGGTGTACTGGCTACTGATCGGATACCGGGTGTGCTACTATACGGGCCACCTGGGACTGGAAAGACCTTACTGGCGAGGGCAGTAGCAAAGGAGAGTGGAGCTACAGCACGTCCCCTCCCCTCCCCCGAATTCCCATGTGCTAGTACTAACACCAAATTCCCAAACAATGTAGGTACTAGAAGTCTCCGGCTCCGAAGTCTTCGACATGTACGTCGGCGAGGGCGAGAAAAATGTCAAAGCCATCTTCTCCCTAGCAAAGAAGCTCTCACCCTGCGTCGTATTTATCGACGAAGCCGACGCGATCTTCGGCAGCCGCCACAGCCACTCCACCCGCACCACTCACCGAGAAATCATAAACCAGTTTCTGAAGGAATGGGCGGATATGCAATCCACCGCCTTCATCATGGTCGCCACAAACCGCCCATTCGACCTCGACGATGCAGTCCTCCGCCGTCTCCCGCGGAGGATATTAGTAGACTTGCCCACCGTCGACGACCGCCGGGAGATCCTCAAAATACACCTGGCAGCCGAAATCCTCGCGCCATCGGTATCACTTCAATCACTCGCTGAGCAAACAAACCTCTTCTCTGGCTCGGATCTGAAGAACCTCTGTGTCTCCGCGGCGCTAGCCTGTGTCCGGGAGGAGAACGCTGCGGCGGCGAAAGCAAAAGTTGAAAAGCATTCATTCACCTTCCCCCAGAAGCGCACTTTGGAAGAGAGGCACTTCCAAAAGGCGTTGCAAGAGATCACAGCGAGTATCAGCGACGACATGTCCTCACTCACAGCCATCCGCAAATTCGATGAGAGGTATGGCGAAAAGTCCGGAAAAGGGAAGAAGAAGCTGCACTGGGGATTTGGAGATCCGGCCGAGTCGAAGGGGACTGGCAGGGTTAGAGCGGATTGAATTGGATTGGGCTGGATTGGAGCGGCAGAGACTGGTTTAGAATAAATTCCTTCCTTTCATCACCTTCCTCACCCGGTCTTGGGCTTGTTTTTTCCCTTTTCTTTTCCTTTTCTTCTACCTACACACGGGGTAGGAAATTTGTTTGCGAATACCATGTGTATTGTCCTTTTTTCACATGTATTCTCCTTTTTTTTGTTTTTACTGTTTTCTTGAAAAATTTGCTCATGGGTTAAGATCTATATGGGACAGGACTGGGCTGGTCAGTGGTATAGTGGTAAAACGGTTTCATTGCGGGTTGGCTTTTGTTCTTCGGTTTTCCCCCTCGTTTTTTTTTTTTTTTTTTTTTTTTTGCGTGCGAGAATTGCGATAGCTGTCAAGTTATAGAATGTGCTTGAATTGGGTGGTTTGGGAGCGATGATGCTGTAGGGTATGTATGTATGTATGTATGTATGTATGCATATTATGTGTGTGTACTTTTAATTCCAATTCTACTCGGGCACAATGAGCAGTGAGGGAAGAATACCAATTGGAGTATCATGGTGAGTGAGTGGGAAAGCAGCTAAGACCCTGACCTAACCACCAAGCGCCCAGCCAGCCACACGCATGGTTCACCTCACCAAAAAGCCACCTTCCTCCAACCTTCACTTTCAACCTTCAATCCACAATACAATACAATACAACACTATCCAAAAACCACAGAAATGCTCCCTCCAATCTCCCCCGAGACCCTCTCGGCAAACCCCCTCTTTTCAACCCTCTATACAGACCTCACAACTAACCACCTAAGCCCGGATGCCAGCACCCGCCCCCCTCCTCCACCACCTTCACACCATTCACAACCCCCAACTTTCTCAACCCTAGACCAATCCCTCCGCACCTATAGAGCTGAACTGGCAAAACAGCACCTGCTCCAAAACTCCCTAAAGCACACCACCCTCCGCTCCCGGCAATTACCAGAAGACCTCTCGGAGGTCCTCGACCTCCTCACTAGCACCGATGGCGCAAGTGCAGGCCTACCAGAAGCGCTAGGCCTTTTCCACGACAACATCCAACCCATCGCGCGCGAGATTTCGGCATTCCTGGACCGGTCCGCTAAAGACTTGGTCTCACTTCTCCAGCCCGAACAACACCCGGATGTGGGAGGGGGGGCGGCGGGAATGGCGATAGCGATAGACCATCTCCCAGCCAACGCGGCCCGTCTACGTACCCAGATATTCACCAATCACCAATCGCTCGTTGCACAGCGGGGCCGATTGGGCAGGTTAATTCTCGAAGTGGTAGACGGTTACGCTGCCCTCTCCTTGCGCGCGCTCTCACATTCCGCTTCCGATGGCGGCGCATGTGGGGCCTTGCAGAAGGGGACCTCGGCGAAAGCGATGTATTTGGCATTGCTCGCGGAGAGTATGCGTGGGAAAGTTGGGGTTGTACGGTTTGATGCCCTGGGTGAGGTATATGATGAGGAAGCTGTTGGGGCGCTCGAGAATTATAGGGTGCATTTGACGGATACGAACTTACGGCTTGTGGCTAGGAAGAGGGTGGTTGAGGGGGAGTTGGAGAGGTATGGTGCCGCGGGGGCGGATATGGTTGGGCTTGTGGAGAGGTATGCTGCCTTGCTGCGTGAGATTGAGAGTGTCGGGAGGGATATTCGGAGGCTTGGGGGCACTGTTTAGAATTTGAAGGCGAGTGAGCGGGGGTAATTTGTAATTCGTAATATCAGATTTAGCATGTTTCATTGATCGATTAACTGATTGGTAGAGATGATAAAATATACTTTTGCTTATACCACAGCTTCTATCTCAGCGGTGTGAAACTAATACGCTTAAATAGGTACATCTCCCCCACCGCCCAAACACTCTCTCGAATCCCGACAGCGCTCTTCTACCCAACATCCACATCTCCCCCAACCCTTCCGAAAACGCCAGCCACAGCAAGATGAACAAAACCCCCTCCCAGCGAAGCACTAACACCCAACCATACCGTATCCACGGTACTCCGAATCCAAACCGGATTGTCCCCACCTCCACACACCTCGCAGCGCAGTGCAGGCACGATACACACCGAGCATACGCCCACGCACATGGAACTACCGGCAAACAGGAAGAACCAGTTATCAAGTCGTTTTTCTTGAGCGGTACCTATCCCGTGGACGTAGTCATGACAAGTGTAATAGCGTTAATGTTCTTCGTGATATTGGTCGTATCTAGAAACGCGCACGCGCATATACTGTCTCTCTTTCTCTTGTGGGCGGATAAAATGCTGCACCGCGCGGATACGGTTGGTATTTCGACTCCTCGACCATATCACACCCCACCAGAACCCTCTCATACAACCCCCGTAGCCTGGAGCCGGACCTTCGGTGGATATGGGTCGAGACAAGCCTTATGGGGGGCATTCCAAATGGCTACCGAATATTTCCGTAAGGCTGCCCTGCCCCTTGGTGTGGTTGCAAACTAGGGATCCATCTTTCCTAGTACAAGTATGCCTCCGTTGCAAGTCCCCTTTCGGAATTTCTACCGCGGACACGAGTGATACTCCATGACTGTCAATAACGCCCGTCTTGGCAATGCCTAAATATACAATACCATCTCCCGATTCCAATTAAGCATTGATCTCTCTTGTGATACCATACCATATTCGAGCGCCTGAGAATCGGAATGATTGGATCTCAACCCGGGGCGCTGGAGATTGCCTCTCCTGATAGGGTCTGTCACATTTTTCTCTCTTCTTTTTGCTCGTCGCAGAGGGAGGCTGAAGGTCGGCCTTTTATTTCAGGGTGATCACCGGTACCCGTCTTCCCCTCCCCTTTTGTCCGAAGAGGAAATTCTGGAAAGTCTTAATTAGCGTGAGGTTCAATTACTGTATTCTACCAGTATTGTATTAGCGCAAGGGACCGATCCTAACTCCTTCCCCCAGTTGCGTTCTGGGTTTTACGGTGCCAACGGGAAACACTTCACAAGGGGTTAATAGAGAAGAGAGAAAGAGAGAAGGAAAGAAAGAAAGGACAGAAAAGAAGAGGAGGAGGATGGAGGGAAACCTAACGTAACTTGTCAGGTTGATTGACTCGTTTATTCGCAACAGCACACAGCCAACTACCAAGCTTCCTCCACCACCACCACCACCACCACCGGCTCCCCCAGCTACGATATTGGTATCATATGATAGTGCCACGATAGCAAACATACTGAGCAACAGAGCAACAAAACCCTTCCTCCTTCCCTCCCTTGTCGTCTTTCCATCAAAAGAAAAAAAGAAAACAGCCCAAAAATGGCCGCACGACGCTACATTATGCTCCTCGGCACAATCTCCCTAATAAGCCTAACCTTCAATTTCCTCCTTCCTACAAACTTGACGCCAGAAAAAGCACGGAAGCTCTCGCTGCCAAACCTAAAGTCTGAGATCAAACAGCACGCCCCGGGCGGCTTGAGCTTCTTCAAGCCGGCAACGCACAAGCCACCGCCGCCGTCGAATTCCACGGCGTCCAACGAGGGCTGGTTTTCCAGCTGGAAGTGGCATAACCCGTTCAGTAGTAATATCGCCAAGAACGAGGAGAGGAGCGCGCTACCACCGTTGGAGAAGAGGTGTCCTGTTTATACCTTCTTCGATGATAGCGATGGGAAGGAGGATGGAGTATTGTTGGCGTGGAGGAGGGCGTTCTGGGCGCAGGGGTTTAGGCCGTTGGTGCTTGGGAGGGCAGAGGCGGAGGAGCATGGGCTCTATAGGGTTGTCAAAGGGAGGTTTGGCGAAGGGTTTGAGAGGGAGGTTATGAGGTGGCTGGCCTGGGGAAAGGTTGGGACGGGAGGGGTTTTGGCAGATTACAGGGTATGCGTGATATCATTTTTTCTCCGTAAGGGGGGGCGGATTGGGTTGGGGACTGATTTGATTATTTTCGAGACAGATCATACCAATGGCCCCCCGAGACACCCACGGACTCACTGCCCTCCGTCGCTGTGACTTTGGCGGCGTGACCAGGTACGAAGGGTGGGGAAACCGTCTATTTGCCGGCGACAAATCCTCAATCGACGTCTTCCTGAAGCACATCACCGCCGCCGCAACCAATGAGACCGCCTCCATCGAAGAAATCTCAAAGAGCGCCCCTGATGGCTTGATCCGCATTGAACCCCCCCCCCGCTCCTTCGCCGATTACACCCCGTCGATAGTGGCAGACCGCTGGCCAGACCTAAATGCCACCCAACTCCCCGCCCTCATAAACTCGCACTTACACGAAACCTTCCTGTCAACTTACAACACCAGCATAAATCTCCTCTCCCCATTCCACACCGAACTCCAACCAGCCTATGCGGCCATAACAACCCTAGCCACTCGTCTCTCCTTCTGCCCGCCTGGAAACCCGATCCCGGGCTCCTGCCCGTCCAACCGCCCCTGCACCTACTGCAAGAAGCCCCCTGTTGCGGTCAAACCCTTCATCTCCCAGGACCCCTCCACCTTCCTCCTCGCCGCCGTGCCGCATCCGTACACCTACTACGCACTGATGGGCACGACCTTCAGCCTGTCGGAAAACATCCGACGCAGCCTCCGTTACGTGCGTGAGCAGACGCGAGATCGCGACGCATGGCTGCACAAGGCCACCACGCCATTGGAAAGCGTGGGCGCCGGCACCCGCGTCCTTGCCGTCAAGGAGATCGTCGCTGCCCCCGCTAGTGCGAACTTCTCAAGTCTATGGACCTCGGCTGAGGCGTTCGTCCGCGAAGAGGAGATCCCGTGGATATTCGGATTCACTTTCGCCTCCGCAGCGGAGCTGAAGATTGAGAAGTCGGTCGGGGACGAGCGCAAGAATGCCGTGTTTCGGAAGACGGTCGGTGAGGTGCTTGGTGGGAAGAAGATGGGGAATGCGAAAATTGAGGATGATAACAAGGTTGCTAGGATTAGGAGGGCTGTTGAGGCGTGGAATTTGGGAAGCGCTGAGGCGTGGAAGTTCACGGGTGCGTTTGTCGAGAGGATGGCGCAGGAGAGGAGGGAGTGGAGTGCTGGTGAGAAGGAGTTTGGGAGGGGGCTGAGTGCGGAAGAGAAGAAGGGGGAGTCATCTTTTTCTCCCCCCCCTCTCTCTTTTCTTTCATTACTTTCATTCATTCCTTTCATTCTTCTGTTGAATGATTTCTTTTAGTTCTCGTGTGCTGCTTAGCCCTTCTTATGTTAATTTTTTCATTCATTGTTGCTTTGGGGTTGTATCTTTTAATGGGGGGGATGGGTTTTTACGCATGGGCATGATCAGGAAAGGGCACGCCAGATCCACAGAAATCCGCGGATTGCTTATAATCTCCCATAGCTTAATCGATGAGGTCACGAGGAATTGATAAAAGAACAAGCATGAACCAAGCAAATGTGGGGAAGCCCTTTATTTATTCGCCTAGTTTTAAGCCTTTTTCTTATCCGACGTCTAGCGTTTTTGATATCATACCATCATCATCGCACTTACTCCTCCGGTGCTCCGCCGGGTCCACCTTTCGAGCCCTGTGATCATTGTCAGCAACCAGCCCTCCAAGCCGCGCAAAGTGTGCCATCGAACTTACCATCTGTCTCGCCTTAAGTAGCTCGTCGCAGAGTAAAAGGTTGCTAGCAATGCTTGACGCACTGGCAATCGAATTCCGGAGAACGCGGAAAGAGTCGAAGACACCTCTCGATACAGGATCCATGGGCTCTCCGTTGTTGAGGTCGATTCCGACAATATTACCCTCTGCCTGCTCGTCTTGCAGCGCCGCCACTTTACCCATCATTAGCATCTAGTCCTGGGAGGTGGGGTAAAATGAATAATTACAAGAGTCCATAATATCAAACCCAGCGTTCGCCGCAAGGGTCTTGGGGATGATCAATAGGGAGTCTGCGAATGCCTGTACTCCCATTCTTGCCTTGCCCTTAACAGACTTTCGCATGGCTTCGCCTGTAAGGTGTGCTGCGCAGGCAACTTGGAAAGCGCCAGCTCCTGGAACGACTGAGCCATCAACAATCATATTATAAACACTCCTCAGCCCATCGCGGACTGCGTCTTGGACTTGAGAAATGGTGTGTGCGTTGGGGCCCTTGATGAGTAGGGTGACGGATTTTGGGTTCTTAACATCCTCCTGTTCCGTCTATTAGCTTCCGGGAACAAACCAGGAGCGACTTCAGGTAAACATACAATGAAGGTATACTTCTCCTCGCCAAGTGTGTGCTCATAAACAGTTCCGGCCCAGCCCAAGATATCAGGAGTCAAGTCGTCAACACTGTTCTGGGATACACCACCGCATACCAACTGTAGGCGCTCCATGTTTCTCCTCTTCGCCCGTCGAAGGGCAAAGATACCGTTCTTTACGAGGACATCCAAACTCAAAGGATCAATTCCCTTCTGATTGATGATAACGAATCCTTTCTTGGGGTCGTTTCCGCAAACCTCTTTCTTCAACTCAACGATCTTCCTCAATTTCTCATCGACAAACCTCCTCTCGCTCTCAACCAGCTTCTCCCTTTGCTCTGCAGACGAGTAGAAGAAACCGGAGTTTACTTCACTCTTCTCATACTCCAAGGAAACGTTGAGAGTAAGGATGTGTGCATCCTCTACACGTTTCGGCATATCTGGGTGGCGAGCGCCGTGGTCCAGTGCCAGGCCACGAATCAATTGCGTCTCTGAGGCGGTACGGTGTTGCATCTTCATAATTTCTATCATGTGTAGATCGGGTTTCGCTGGAGGACTGTAGATTGCCAAAACAGCATCGACAATAGCGGGAGTAAGAGATTCAGCAAGGGTTTTATTAAGCTTGGTGGAAAGGGAAGTGCGAGCCACCGAGAGTAGGAGTTCACGGTCCGGCCTGCGAGCAATCTTGAAGTCATCTAGGAACTGTGCATGGCCGGATATGTTATACAATGCCTGGCGATGAGAGTGACTGGAATGGGTCAAACCTTAAGCGCCTCAACTTTGGCGTATTCGAATCCTTCAGTGATAATACGGGGATGTAAGCCCTCCTCTATATATCTTCTTGCTTGTTTAAGGAGCTCTCCGACATATAGTACCACGCTAGTAGTTCCATCACCAGCGATGTCATCAAGAGCCGTTGCTAAAAATCCCCGAATCAGCATCGACATGCGTCTCCGTAGAAGCCTATGGCTGATAGGGATCCGCACCTGCTCTAGCGATCATTACAGCTACATTTGCAACGCATTAACAAGGTGCTCAGGTCCTCGCTCCACCCTTTTCATCTCAGAGCAGATAAATACCTGTCGGATTCTGAATTGTCATTTCACGCAACAACTTCTGCCCATCCTTAGTCAGAGTAATCTGACCTGACCCATCAACTAGCATCTTTAGTGTCCCCGCGGGACCCAGATTCGATTTTAAAACATCCTGCAACCCTATCCGCCCCAATCAGTTAGCTATGATAACTGGGATACACGCAAAGGAATACGGTGGAGGTTGCCTTCGCCGGCGGCAATGTTCACTCGGAGAGCTTCTCCGCGACGAACTGATTCAGCTTTGGGATTCAAGAGACTAGCAGCAGACATTATTGTTGATGTAGCGGAAGAGAGGGGTGGTTGGATTGTAGGGGGTGGGCTTGTTGTATGAGGTGGATATTGTGTGGAGGACTCGCCAAGGGTTTGGCTGGTTTGAACTTTTCTAGAAAGCTTGAGAGCCCCGCATTCGAGAGGGTAACCTTTGTATTCGGCGCCGAGATGCCAAGCATTGTGACGGAGAACTGCTTGGGAAGGCTTGATATAAATTTATTCCGTGGCTTACACAAGCTGGGAATGCGGACGACTTTGCACTTTTATGCATCCGCAACT
This sequence comes from Tuber calosporum, assembly GCA_003316355.1. Taxonomy (NCBI): domain Eukaryota; kingdom Fungi; phylum Ascomycota; class Pezizomycetes; order Pezizales; family Tuberaceae; genus Tuber; species Tuber calosporum. The sequence continues at coordinate 15,527 of QFET01014593.1, forward strand.
GAATGGGTGACCGTATACCTATTTCTGGTGGTGTCACGACAATAAATTGATAGAACTGAATCATGAACTCTCCCTAAGAGGCACCGCATCTGGCCCATTACAATGTGAGTGAGAGTTTGTGCTGCTCCGTGCACGGCGCACAGCTGGGCGTATGGTATTATACCTTCTCATCCATGTGCTAACGTTCTTATTGCCAGAATTCTCCTGAACACAAGAACTGCATTTATGCATCACAGCAAGCTGTGCTGTGCTTCTTGGATTAATTTCCTTCTCACCCTCACAACTTGCCCCCAGGCCCCTCCTTACTCTTACTCAAGTGAGAAGAGCTATGATAGAACATTGGTTTCAACTTGACCCGGCTTCCATAATGTTACTTTGATGATCTGTTATTGTTATTTTCAATACTGCTACTTCCGCCCGCATGTCTATACTCGAGCGCAGCACTATTTACGGTTGCTTTCATTACAGATATCTGAAAGCAGGGCTTTCGCTGCGCTCTCTTTCATCACCCCCGACTTATTGAAACGCTTTCGTACTACTGTACTTGCATACGGTTGTTGCCGAATTGGCGAAACCACAAGCCACTCCGAATTTCCTATGAAGAGATCACCCGCTGACCTCTTTAGCTGCAATCTTTTATCAAGTTCGCCATAGGAAACTTTCGTGTTCAAGTTTGGTCGCCCGAGTGAGGGGGTGTCCAAGTGGCTTGCGGTGTCCTCTTATCCTAATTGGATTTGCAGTGGCGCACGGCTTGGTATCATAGCGTGTGAGCATCGATATCACCGATAATAGTACCAGTAAGTTAGGTTAAGGGTCAAGAAGCCTACTGCATAATATGATAGTATTATGATGATAATTATGATACTTTGATATGTAGGGAAATTTCCAGTGCTCTACCCAAGTCAAAAGAGGTGGGTTTTCAAGAAAAATGACGCTTTATTTAGAGTCTTCGTTCAACCCGGTGAACACAATAATAAAGTACAGTATCATACGTAAATATACAAACCGACCAGCAAAGCCCTAGGGGGTTTATCGAGGGGTAATTCCGGTCCATCCTGTTGTAAAACAATTCCCTACGCCATCTATCACCACATTCTGTAAGAATCCCTGTGCTCAACTTTACTACCCCAAAACACCTAGTCTCATCCTCAGTCAGACGCGGCTAGTTGATTTAGCCTCTCCGAATCGACCAGTTTATCACCCAAATGCGGCAAAACTGTCCCTTCGAACTCGTCTCCGTCGTCATGGCCGGTAGGAGACCCTTCAATATTAGTGTTCTCTTCTGCATCCATCGAGGCTTCGAGTGAAACCCTCCCGCACACCGGTTTATTTCCTCTTTCAAAACGTACGTTCGATAGCGCAATATCGATTTTCTCCTCGCAAATTTCCTTAAGCTTCTGAGCTGTTTCTCTTGGAGCGAAGGTAGCAGGGAAACGCCAGCTATTTGTTCCATTAGCACAACAGTTCTTTTTGCCTTGGTTGAAACTGCAGAAGTGCCACATACGATAACCAAAGCCACACCAAGATGGTCTTGTGTAATGACTCCAGGCGCTGTAAGATTGGCATAGTTTTCGGGTTATCGATATCTAGAACTTCCAAATCCACGTTCGGAATTTTCAGAAGGCTCCCATCCTTGTTGGAGCCCACACACTCTGCCATCCTTTTCACTGCTTCTTGGACTTTTATGTCGCGCCCAATAGGTGCCATACAAAATTGCAACTTTTCGAGAATCCTCAAGCCTGGTATTCCTTCCAATAACCTTGCAATCTTGATCTGCGCTTCTACTCGGCAAATGTGGAATAACTTCGCCGTACGCATAGCCTCATCCATTGCTTTGAGGATAAAAGATAGTCTTTTGTCCGGAGGGTATAGGGATGCGAATTCCTCAATTTGAGATGAGGTTGGGAGGACACCAGCTGTTGGGATCGGTTTGGGGGTGACTGACATAGCGTATTTGAGAGATCGGTAGTCTATCTCGTCCAGCGTTGTAACGAGACCTACCGAGGGAGCAGCAGGTAGTGGGGTGAGGGTCTCGTCGGCTTGAATATTGTGTTTAGACACAGCCACCTTGTAACGACCAGCTCGGCCAGCGATCTGCTTGACATGAGGAACACTGATAGCTTCAAAATCTGTGCCATTCCATTTGATTGTGGTTTCAAAGATCATACGTTTGATACTCCTATGATATATTAGGAAATTGCCAAAAATAAGTGAGAGGGAGCTTACAGGTTAAGTCCCATTCCGACAGCATCAGAAGCCACCAATACATCGTAACCACTCTCGGAATCATTGAAATGCCTTGCCTGCACACTTCTTGTTTCTGGAGGCAAGCCTCCATATATAACAGCGCATCTCAACCCAGTCACCTTTTCAATTTCCTTCTTCATCGCAAAGATGCTCTTCCTTGAAAACGTGACGACGCAGTCTCCCTTTTGAATCTTCGTCAAGTCGCTCCCCAGGCTCTTCTCCATAACTTCTAGCGGTCCTAAGCGTGTGTATTTATGGACTATACACTCATTTCCCACACTAGCCGCAAGGTTCTTAATGAGATCTACTGTTCGCTCTTCCCCGCACATATGAACCTCCTTGGCCTGTACTCCTAGAAGTGCCTGGGTCCATGCCCACCCTCGCTCATTGTCTCCGATCATCTGGATCTCGTCAAGAACAGCAACCTCAACTCGCCGGTTCAAATCCACCATCTCAACGGTACTCGAAGATACAGGGGCAGTTGCAGAGACAATCCGCCTGTCGTCTCCCGTAACAAGATTGCACGGAATTCCCTTGGCATTGAGTCTTTCGAAGATTTCATGGGCCAACAAACGCAAGGGGCCAGCATAAATCCCATCCGCGGCCTCTTCCAGCCTCTTCAACGCATTGTAGGTCTTCCCAGAATTAGTAGGGCCAACATGTAAATGCCAGGTTCTCTTAATTTGCCTTGCCATCGGGTACCATTCTTGAGGGAACCTCATATCTGCAGCTTTCTCAATATTGATCATATGAATGTCCTTCTTGCCCAGATCCCTTTGCCCAATATAATGCAAAAAGGAATTCACAAAGTAGTGGCCCAAGTCTCTTCCCTGCTGGTGCACAGTTATGATTTTCTCAGGCGTTGGTAACGAGTCGCTCGTAGCTGCATAATCCTCGACTTTGAACCTTGCCAAAACTTCATCGAAAAAGGCTAGATAGCGAGTTCGCAACTCTTTTGAAGGCATTGGATTCCCCCTATACCAGCTAGGTATGTCTGGTGGATGAACCGATGGGGGTATCAATCCATTCAATACGTGTTTCGTAAGCGCGTATATCTGCCAGCGATCTTTCGTAGGCAGCTTGTCAGCCTCTTTTTCGACAGGCTTCCCCCCTCTCTCCTGTAGCGCAGTTCTAGCTTGGAGCAATCCTTCGGCGGTTGGCATTGGTCGATCATAGTATGTAGTATCCCTAAAGGCCTACAGAGATCAGCCCTGCGCGCATCAGCCCAAGCGATGATACTCACGCTGGAAGCGGTCGCCCCTTGACCAAGAATGCCCTTTTGGACCAGCTTCTTGTAATGCGAAGTTTTATGCCGGAAACGAGTCGTACCAGGTATCCATAGCGGGGAAGGACCAAAAGCCCCAGGAGCTCTGAGAGGACAAATGACACAGGAATTCATCTGCGCTACTCTCGACCGTATAGCCAATACTGAGGGTAGCATTGCTGCTGGATAATCAATTGAGTCCTGGGGTACGTGGATGTGGTGTTTCCGGAGCTGCCGCAAAAAATATCAAGAACTTGGTTGCATATGTCTTGGCGTGGATTGGAAGACGTTCAGCCCCCAAAGTCATGGAGCATCACTCAAGGCTACCGACAGGAAGGGAAAGACAAGCCTGAGTCGGAGTTATTCGCTTGAGGGTAGTGGCATGACTATAGTAGCTGCTATTAGTCAAAGTCTGAGAGAACACTGCACAAGTGCAGTAACTTATAGCGCTAGGTTAGACGCCAAGCTATAACAGTGTGATGACAAGGACAACACGAAATGCACCCACCGATACGGCAGCAGAGACCATAATTATCCATAGATCCAGAGCTATGCAATATCTCCTACTGGTATCTAATCTTACCAGAATCATAGAGCTACACAAGGCAAGGTGCGGTGCGAAGTGAATAGAGAGTGATATCTGATGATGGGCTACCGATCGTAGGGAAGACCGGATTATAGGGTACTCGTGCCAAGGTTGTCGCTGGCCACAGCTCGGGGGGAAATAAAGTTTCAAAATAGGAGACACCGGGGGAGGTTTTAGAATTTTATATCATGCTGCAAATGCTGCAGGTCATGAATCTGTAAATTGGCACATAAGAGACCCTCTTGGTGATGGTTTTTCCCGCCTTGGAGGCTTCACTTGTGATTTCATTACTTCTACCATTTGTCCTGAGCTTCACAATACCATAGCTATGTTGCTTGACTGTTTGTTTTAAAGCCACAGTTGCTATTTCAGGCTAAGTCTCATTTCAGGTACAGTACTGTACTGGTATAAGCACACTCCCGTATTTTATGCAACTGCCCCACTTTTTTTTATGCAGACACTCTGGCGACGCTGGGAGAGACTGCGCCTAGGTTGGCGGTTGCTCCTATTGAATGTATGAAGGGGATGATTGAACCCTAACCCTGCGCTTTGTTGCTGAGTATTATTCGAGCGCGGTCCGTAGATTGGGGTGTCCATTCAATCTCTGCCCCTCCAAAATTCCTGCCCTGCCCCTCTACCACCTACCAAAAGTTTTTTGACCCACCCCCTTCTCTCATTCTTTCCTCCACAACAAATATTGAGCTGCTTTTCGAAAACTCTCTCTAAAACAAATTCAAGTGCCAAGGAGCGGGGAAATTATCATGGAGGGAATTAAAAAGGCGTTCGCTACTTGCAAGGCGGAAGGGAGGGTGGGTTTACCATCCCTCCGGAGTATGATATACAATTTTTTTTAGTTGCAACCGCTAATTGTTATAAAAATAGAGGGCTTTGGTGACTTATGTCACTGCTGGGTTTCCAACGGTTGGGGCAACGGTAGGCCTAATGCTGGCAATGGAGGCTGGAGGTTCTGGTATCATTGATTCTTTCGGGGATCCTGGCTGTGACTGGTGAAGCTTACAATATTAGACATAATTGAAATTGGTCTACCTTTCACCGATCCAATTGCAGATGGGCCGACTATTCAGAAAGCAAATACTGTGAGTGAATGTCGTTATAATTGTTATCCAACTAGTAATTAATACGGCTACAGATTGCCTTGGAAAATGGGATGTCGGCTACTTCAGCCTTGAAGGTAGTCTTCGATGCTCGCAAGAAAGGATTGAAAGTACCGGTCCTTTTTATGGGATACTACAACCCAGTCCTGATCTACGGCGAGCAAAAATTTGTCAAGGATTGTCGAGAGGCCGGCGTTAATGGCTTCATCATTTGCGATCTACCTCCCGAGGAAGCTGTGAAATTTAGAGGATTCTGTATTAGTGAAGGGTATGCTTGTCTTTGAGGGATTCATAAGGTTTGCTTGAATTGACCTGGTGCTCGTAGTTTGAGTTATGTTCCGCTTGTAGCTCCATCTACAAATCCCTCCCGTTTGAAGTTTCTCTGCAGCATAGCCGATTCGTTCATATATGTTGTTTCGCGTATGGGGACAACCGGTGCATCGGGCACATTGAACGTTGGTCTTAGTGATCTCTGTAAACGTGTACACGAGGCATCTGGAAGCATCCCCATCGCAGTCGGCTTTGGCGTTTCCACTCGTGACCACTTCGTCTCTGTCGGCCAGTTTTCTGAGGGTGTAGTTATTGGCTCACAGGTCATTAATGTTATCTCTCAATCAAAACCCGAAGAGATCAATGAGAAGGTTAAGGAATATTGCCAAACGATTGTTGGTAGGGATGGCAAAGATTTGACACCTCGTGAAGTCGGGATCGCAGAAGCCATTGGAAAGGCGAAAGAGCTAGTTGATATCTACCCCACAAGCGTCATCACTGAAAAGGATGTAGAGCCAGGCCCAGGCTTAATGGACCAGCTTAATACATTAAACGTCGGTGGTGAAGTTAATACTCAGGTAAGTACAGAAAGGCACCTTTTATGTATTACTGGACGTGTTCTTAGAGTGATAGTCAATTCCTTCTCGCTTTGGCGAATTCGGCGGTCAATACGTACCAGAATCTTTAATGGATTGTCTTGCAGAGCTAGAGCGTGGCTTTATCGAGGCAAATAACGACCCCAAGTTCTGGGAAGAGTTTCGGTCATACTATCCCTATATGGGCCGTCCAGGGCAACTTCATTTGGCAGAGCGTCTTACTGAGAAATGCGGAGGCGCTAATATCTGGTTGAAGAGAGAGGACCTCAATCATACAGGATCTCATAAAATCAATAATGCTATTGGGCAAATTCTTATTGCTAAGCGGTTGGGTAAGACCCAGATCATTGCAGAAACTGGGGCAGGGCAGCATGGTGTGGCGACCGCCACTGTCTGTGCCAAGTTTGGTATGAAGTGCACAGTTTATATGGGCGCTGTAAGTTGAACTGGTCGCCGGGAATTTTCGGTGTCTCGGAAATGCGCTTACCTTTTAAAGGAAGATGTGAGGCGTCAAGCCCTGAATGTTTTCAGAATGAAGCTTCTAGGAGCTCAGGTTATATCTGTAGAGGCTGGTCAGAAATACCCCCTTCCCAACGGTTAAAAGATGCTTATGCAGATTTCTCAGGCTCTCGCACTTTACGTGATGCTGTCAATGAGGCACTTCGTTCGTGGGTTGTCAACCTTTCGACCACACATTACCTGATTGGATCAGCCATTGGTCCGCATCCGTTCCCTACAATAGTTCGAACCTTCCAGAGTGTCATTGGCAGTGAAACCAAACAGCAACTTATGGAGAAGCGGGGGAAACTACCCGACGGGGTAGTAGCTTGTGTCGGAGGTGGATCGAATTGCGCAGGGATGTTTTCCCCCTTTGCAAAGGACCTTTCGGTAAAGATGTTGGGTGTGGAAGCTGGCGGTGATGGCCTAGAGACTACCAGACACTCAGCTACCCTTGCTGGTGGTAGTAAGGGTGTTCTTCATGGGGTCCGCACATATATTCTTCAAGATGCGGAAGGTCAGATTTCTGACACACATTCTGTTTCCGCCGGGTTGGACTACCCTGGAGTTGGGCCAGAGCTCGCAAGTTGGAAAGACAGCAACCGTGCAAAGTTCATTGCTGCATCCGATGCTGAGGCTTTTGAAGGCTTCAGAGCACTCTCTGAACTCGAAGGCATCATTCCTGCCCTTGAGAGTGCGCACGCAATTTTCGGCGGAATGGAGCTGGCAAAGACAATGAAACCTGGCGAGGATATCGTCATCTGTCTATCTGGCAGAGGGGACAAGGACGTCCAGAGCGTTGCTGAAGAACTCCCAAACCTTGGACCCAAGATCGGGTGGGATCTCAGATGTGAGTTGGTCCCTCCGCTTTTGAATATCTACACACTGACATTGACTAGTTTGATCTTAAACACTTAAACCGAATACCACGTTTTCCCCGTTTCAATCCTCTTTTTCAGATTCTCTGTGGGCTTCGGCAGTGCACCTGGGTCAGTCACCCCACGTTATATTTTGTTCTGAGAGCTAGAGAAGGGCTATGTACACCAAAGTTGAACGTAAACCCCCACCAAGCCTATTACCTGTAAAGTGGGATGTGCTATGTGAGGTTATTTGGGCTCGCGCACTCCAGGGACCTGGAATACTATGCTCCCACTCCGAGCGAGAATAAGAACCCAGACACCCCCAAACTTCTGGCAAGTCTGAGATATCAGCAGAACAAAGGAATTTATCAAAAAAGCCAAAGGCGATAGACTAGGTTGTAGCGTCTCAGTTTCTCCGGAACCTGTTTGTCAAATTTCTAAGATTATTTGGGAGGTGGTCTTCATTGTCGAAGTGGCTATTTGGTTGTTCTTGGCTGCGCTGTCCTCGAGTTGGCTTACCCAGCTGTCGTGCCGTTGCGCTCAGCGCCCGGTAGGCGATCGTGCTTAGCAGGTTTGGCGAGCGGCACCGGCAGTAAATCACATTATATCACTCGTCGGGATAGGGCCAAGCTCGGGTTGTTGTCATCCCGAATTGTACTATATTACGGTATAGTGCTCTGCTGTTTGCAAAGCATAATACTAGGTTAAATCACTTTATCTATTCAGTGGCCAGTAACAGGTTCAACTAAGTTATCAACCATCCCAGGTAGTTTAATTGCAATTTTCAAACTCGAATACATAACGTTACTCTTGCTATTGTATAGCCATATATTGCACTTGAATTTATTCTAGGAAGTTAACATTTGATGAGCAATGAACAAGTCTTGCTAAAGTGATTTCATATAGCAGAGCATATTCTAAGGCAACTTACGATGGGATGGTTTGCTTATTTAGTTGAAGAAAAAAAAAAAGCGTGTTAAACAAAGCTTGCTTAAAGCAGAGAGAGGAATCTTTAGCAAGGTTTACAGGTGTCAATCAAAGTTGGTTCAAAGGAGGGGGGGAATGAAGAATATAGTGGATAGCAGAATTTGATAACAAAGGGATTCCTCCAAGGCGGTATCATAGAGCAGATGACGAGACCGATTATTGTCAAATAACTTGAAGTAGCCTAAGTCATATATTATTAAATGATAATTCGAAGTCATTTTACTCTGTATATGAACTAGTGCTTGATAATGGATGTTCTAGAGAAGTTAGACTACCTTCCAGATTATAAGATAATACATATTATAATATATTTGATCTAGTAATAGGTCACCTTTCAGAAATGGGTTACTTTTTCAGGTTAGTAAATTTTCACATAATGATAATTTTGTATAACAAAAATAGGGACATTTTCTTAAAATTCAAATTCCAACTTGCTATAGGGGTGTTAGGTTGTTCCTTTGATCTGTAAAAGTAGATTAGATCTTTCCAGCGAGTAAATAGAGCAAGTGTGATCTCATTACAGTTGCAGAAATTGCGATAAATACAAGGAATGATTGGTGAAATAAGGTTCCTCTTCTGTAGAGTTTGTGACCATAGTTGAATCTACAATCAACTGCGGAAACCAAACAACTACTCTCCAAAAACCTTTACGTTTTAGTTGGCCCCTAAAGCCTTTTGTGTCAGCATGTAGTGTCCCAACCTGTGATACCTATTCTTCTGGTGTCAGCACTTTGAAGTGACCTATATGACCTGAACGCTACAGTACTCCAAATGATCCTAGCACGGTTCATTCCCCAGCCAACCCCATGCACACTCATTCCCGCCGGAGGGATTCCAACTGCAACCCCGCACCAACGGCTAATCGCAGTCCTAGTAGCCCTCCTCGGCGTCCTCGGCATTGCAACTGCCTTCACGACTATCCACTGGATAGGCCCTCGCGCCCAACCACTGATAGTATTGCTCTACTTCTCGTTCTGGTGCTGCATCGTCTCCCTCGCATCTCCATTCCTCATACCTTCGATCAGAGGGCTTCTCTGGCCGCACATGCTGCTCAATGGGCACTTCTCCTGGGTATCGGTATCAGCGGCTTCGCGATGCAGTACTCTCTCACACTCGGATTGCAGATCGGGAAAGACGGCCGCGCTACCAATATGGTTTGCACGCGAATGCTTTTTACACTGGCGTGGGAGATGACTGTGTGGGGGACTACACCTGGGTGAGGGAGTTTGGTGGGGAGCGGGTGGAAATGGAGGATGGGGCGGATGCTCGGGAGTTGGATAGTGATGGAGATGGGGAAGGTGAGCAGGATGAGGGTGAAGATGAAAGTGGTGAAAGTCGGGATCCTGCGTGATGCGTGGTTTTCGATATCTATCGCATAGAGATTGGACGCGGGATATCGGTAGAGGTCAATTGGGCATGGGTTGTCTATTCCTTGTGTACAAGTATCGATCACATCAGTCACACACACGGATGATAGACTATCACAATGGGTTTCATGATTGCCAGAGGATTAATCCCAAACACTTGTGCTTCTACCGCTAACTGGGGAGAATGCTGGCAAATATAATAACGTTTTGTAGGTATAATAATAATATGATAACATTATTACGATAACAATTAGTTTCCCCTTGGAAGGAGGAGGTTCTAATTCTTTAAGACCTCAATTGGACTTTCACTCCATAATATGATCAAGTTTATTGCGCAACCGAGTGATAATGCGAGTGATTAAGCGTGACTACCGAATAACCTCTGCCATGCTACTGTAATTCAAATCACAACAGGCCAGCCTTCAATCGAGGAATCAATCTGAGCCGACTTTTGCCGGTATTTCAAGTTAGGGCTTATTCCAGCACAGCCTCCGAAACGCCAACTCTATTGAAAATTTGTGACAGTGTGCGAGGACCCCATTGTGTTGTGCTTGAGTTCAACGGATCTCAAGTATCATACATATAGTTCTTGGACAAAAGTTGTTGTTGGTTAGCCAAGCACTGCTAAAAACACACCAAGGTGGCAAAAATTGGGAACCTGAGAAATCCCGATTTGCACTCCCCCACCCCTTCTCAATCAGTTAAAGTGAAATATTATATCCATAGAGGGCGAAAGATCTAGAAAATCTGAAATTTGAATTTCTAAAACAAACTCCTTTGTTTTGTTGGCAGGGCTCGTCAATTGGTGCTGCTCATCCAAAAACATGGGTGTGCACCGAGAAATTGTAGAGGCACCCTAGAAAAAGATACATGTTTCGAAAATCCCTCAATACTTCACTATATGCATCAATATTGAGATGTCACAGTTAGACTACCCAGACTCACCATTTTACCAATAATTGATTTTCTTGCACACTGGATAGTCGGGTTCTGTTGTCCTGAAAAGGATAATTTTGGTGTAAAAGTGGCCACCAACGATGACTTTGTCAGGGCACTGTCTGGTGCTAGTACCTATAATGACAATAGAATGTTACAGGTTCCATGAAGCCTGAGCCTCAAGCTTAGGTTTTTTTTCCAACATTCATTGTAACACAGCTTTAACCACCGTCACCAAAGCTCGTGCTTCTACGCAGGAAAAGGTGCGTTACTCCCATTCCAACACTTCGTCTTGACCAGCCCGATCGCCACCTCTGTCGCGCTTTCCTCTGAATTTGTTTCGGCTTATCATCTCCACAACAAAAATATGGCGACTCGGAGAAAGCGAGCAGACACCATCACTACTACTAAAGCTCCGGCCCCCAAGAGGAAGCGCGACTCGCTCTCGGAATCGGAATCGTCGCCCGACTCGGATAGTGAGCTGAGTGACTTGGGAGAGGAGGATCTGGAGGAACCTATTGATTTTCAACAAGCTAGAAAAGCGAATGAATCTGATGACGAAGATGAAGAAGAGGAGGAAGAAGAAGACTTTGATGAGTCTAGCGACGATACACCAGAGGAAGCTGAGGATTCGTGAGCCACCTTTATACATACGTGCAAGGAGTTACTCTAATTGGACTAGTTACATTTTTGAAGAGGAAAAAGATGTTTCCGAAGACGAACCCCGGAAAAAGGGCGCCGGTAAAGCTCTCCTGAAGGAGCCAGTATCTCGAGTCTCCAACCGTCGCAAGCCCGCAAACACCACACAAACCCAAAGGAGAAAACCAAATACTAGTACCCCAGGCAGCTCACTCAGGGAATCGATCACGGTATCATCTCGCAGTAGGAATAACCAGAAGGCGGCACCTCCACAACCGAGAGGAAAAGTTGGAGGGAAAGCGGCAGAGGAGAAACCTTTCAAGTTAACGCTCAAGGTGGGAAGGGATAAACTTCGTGAAGCCACCTCCAACTGGACACCCCCCCCTGCTGCAGCTGACAGTGGTCCAGGTACCACTGCCGCTGCCACACCCGAAAGTAGTGTATCAACGACTTCAGACGGCATCGTGATGACTAGGGCCCCTACAATGACCCTACCAGCCCGCGCGGGAAGAGGACGCAAGATTGTGGAAGAAGAAACCTCCTCCTCTCCATCTGAGGAGGAGGACGAGGAGGACGAGGAGGAGGAGGAGGAGGAAGACGAAGACGAAGACGCGGAGGGTGAGGAGGAGGACGCAGAAGGCGAGGAGATTGACGTTGAGGAAGATGCAGGCGTTCTTGAGGACGATGGCCTCAACGATGAGGACGCTGAAGGAGAAACCGATGATGAGGAGATACTGGATTCTGACGACGCCACTAATAATAATACCAGCCTCAATTCACCAGATTTTAGGAGCAGAACTGGAACCCCCGACCTGAGCAAATTAACCAGGAGACAGAGGGGAAGATTCGACGAGCTTTACAGCGCAGATCTATTGGAATTGCCCACCGGAATAGGTACGCGGCAGTACAATCACAACTGCGGTTTACTGACTATTTTACAGAGAGGCCAAGTGCAGCCAAAATTGTTCCATTGACCGCGGACGAGGCAGCCCTTAAGAGGGCAGAGATGGCTAGACGCCGGAAGAACCTTACAGACCAGAGATTAGAGGAAGAAAAGGTAGATCCTGTCACACTCGGGTTTCAGAATGGGGCGGCTAACGTTTTTTCCTCTTTCTTTTCCCACCTCTACAGATGGATACTATAAACAAGCTCCTCAAGAAGCAGACCCCCAAAATGCGCAAAGGCAGAGGAACCGGTGACGCCACACCCGCCGGGGGCCCATATGCCGATTCTACAATGGGTGGCATATCTGATATTCCTGCACCAGCACCAACAATGGTTCGTTGGGTCAGCAATGCATCTGGCATAAGACTCGGCGTTCCGGAAATGTGGATGGGCGGCCCTGCAGGCGCAGTTTTTGAGAGACAAACAGCCCCGGAAGTGGTTGGGAGGAGGGGGAAGATGGTGGAGGTAATTGATGATCCGATGGAAATCGATACGAGAGCTTAGGTAGGATTGAATTGAAGGGGCGTGTGCATCTGGATAGGCTTTGTTGTGCCTTGTATTTTTTTTTTTTTTTTTCCTTTTTCTTTATTTTTTTTTACCTTCGTGTTCGCTTTGCGCTCTGGTGGGAGTGGGAAGAGGCCCTTTCTTTAATGTATGTATTATCATACTGCTGTAGCTTAGATGTCCACCATGTGAGCCAGAATTGAGCAATGCTAGGGAGTTCTTTTAAAAAGTCTTACCCCACGTTTTTTTAGAGGCGAATGTTTAAATGTTTATTGCATAAAATGTGTTGATCCCTTACCAGCAAGAGCAAGAATTTGGAACCTTTACCAGTCCACGAGAGAAGTGGTATAATAATATTATAGAATAATACCAGTAACTTACTTGTATCATACGGTAGTCTATGAAGCTTGTTGGGGTTGGTGGGGCTCACGGCTGCGGGTGCGGGTTCTTTATGACCTGCGGTGATGGACTTGATGCCAAGGGCCTGAGCGTCCGGGTACTGCTGTAACCTCACAGACCCTCATTGTTTTTTGACCAACTTGAAACCAAACCAACTTTTGTTCACCTCCTGCCGGTACCAGTGATCCACGGTACACACACCCTCCATATCTCCCTCAGCATCCTCTACCTGTATCTCCTTTCGCTCGATACTCATCAGCACCTGGCTATACAATGGTTCCCTGTCCAGTTTGCGGTAAGGACGTTTCCCTCAATTTCATTAACCAGCATCTGGACTCAGGTTGTACCGATAAAACAACTGGGTCGAGTCCAACCTCTGAGCCGCAGGTCCCAAAAGCGATGACCTACTTCCCAGATCCCACTGCGATAAAACTAACTGCGCCTGCTTCAAGCAAGAAACAGAATACCATATCACCAGGAAATCCTAAGCGCGCTGCTACCTCGAGCTATAGCTACAACAAACGAATCAAAACAGCAGAAGAGGACGAGGAGGAAGATGAAGAAGATGTATTCAAGAGACCAAGAGCCTACAAGAAGCCTAATCATCTAGAGAAAGTCATGCCCCTTGCTGAGAAAATGCGCCCGAAAAATCTCAACGACATTCGTGGACAAGAATTGGTTGGTAGGAGGGGGGTGCTGCGTGGATTGATCGAGGAGGGGAAGGTTCCGAGCATGATCCTTTGGGGAGCGGCGGGGTGTGGGAAGACTACAATTGCCCGAGTCATCGCTACGATGAGCAGTTGCCGATTTATAGAAATCTCGGCGACGGCTAGTGGTGTTAACGATTGCAAGAAGATTTTTGTAGAGGCTAAGAGTGAACTTGTGCTCACTGGACGGAGGACTATTCTCTTTTGCGACGAGATCCATAGGTATACCAAGGCACAACAGGATGTGTTTTTGGCGCCTGTTGAGAAGGGAGAGATTATTTTGTGAGTGCATAATCCCTAGCACCAACACAGTGCATTGCTAATTAACGTCCTTCTGTCTAGGATTGGGGCTACCACAGAGTAGGTAACTCTTTTTCTGTCAACGGGAAATACCACTGACACAGAACTTAGGAACCCGTCCTTCAAGGTTCAAAGTGCTCTGTTATCCCGCTGCCGAACTTTTGCACTCAACAAGCTCTCGCAAGCCGATATTGAAACCATTCTGCAGAGAGCCTTACTTTCTGAATCGTCGCTGGATAAGAAAAGGGACCATCTCATTGTTTCCCAGCTACTAGATGCTTCAATGATCGAATATCTCGCCCGCTTTGCAGACGGTGATGCTCGTACAGGTCTCAATCTATTAGAGCTCGCATTAAGCTTAACTACCAATCCCGGTATTACCCAGGAGCAAATCAAGAAGAGTCTTGCGCACACAATTATCTACGATCGCGCTGGTGACGCTCACTACGACACTATATCCGCTTTTCATAAGAGCATACGCGGGAGTGACCCTGATGGCACCATCTTTTGGCTGGCTCGCATGTTGAAAGGAGGGGATGATCCACTATTTATAGCTCGCAGAATGATAGTCATAGCAAGTGAGGATATCGGACTTGCTGATAACTCCATGTTATCTCTTGCCACTGCTACCTTCACCGCAGTCCAGCAAGTGGGAATGCCTGAGGCTAGGATCAACCTCGCGCACTGTGCCGTAGCTCTAGCCTTATCTAAAAAGTCTACTAGGTCTTATAGGGCATTAGGAAAGGCTATGGACCTTCATGAGCACGACCCTGCCTTGGCTGGTGCACCCGTGCCAGTTCATTTGCGGAATGCACCCACAAAGCTTATGAAGGAGCTTGGATATGGTAAGGAGTACAAGTACAACCCTGATTACAAGGACGGGAAAGTACAACAAGAAGTATGTTTGAAAATTTTCTTTGAATCATTTACTATTCTCTCCCATCTAAATAGGAATCTTACTCACTATTCTATCATAGTACCTACCGGAACGTCTCCAGGGCTCGGTGTTTTTAGACGACATGGACTTGGGAACCAAGGTTGATCCGGACCGACCTTAAGGTTAAGTAATTGAGCATTAAGTGTTCCAGGAACAGAACCTGGTTTGGGTTGATTGATCCTCACTCTTAGCTTGCGTTAACTCCTACCACACATTTGGAACTGGCTAGCATACCCGTACATAGACAGAGATTTCACACGTATCCAAAACGATACCATAATCATACTTTCAATTTCCATCCTTACTGGTGCTTGTGTGATGCGTTAGTTTAAGGTGGTTGGCGATGGCATACCCGCGCTGTTCCGTCCAATTAAGGTTTTTAATAGACCCATTATGCCGGTAGTTCTGGGGCTTGTGATTTCAATTTGGTGGACTGATTGTTTGGGGGCCTTCCGGTACTACAGTAACATCGAGTGATGATGATTGGCCTATGGCATCTTCCGTACTAACATCTGCAGTACTGCAGTGTACCATAATGGGATCAACCGGAGGGGTCGTTCCATTAAAGTACTTGTACAAGTACACGTACAGGTACCTTGCTCGAACAAGCCCAGCAAGTGCCTGAGAACCTCGCTTTGCTCTATTCAGCTGGGTGGAGCTGATACCCAATAGCGCCATCTTCCACTCATCTTGCCCGCGACTCCTGCTAGGAATATGCGATACTAGACTTTTCCTCAAGGTCCTCAGGGACTAGGAGCGAAGCTTCGTAGGGGGCTTCTACCATTTTCATTTTTTTAGTGGACGAAGGGAGCTCGGATGGTGAGAAGAAATTTTTTAGAAAAATGAATAGCGAAACAAAATACAATAAACAACATCAATTTGCAAGAACGAGGAAGGAAGGACATTGTTCCTGGAGATAAGAGATGTTAACCGATGATATCAGCCGCCTTCTACGGAGGGGGAGACGCGCTCTTTTCGATTCTGTTTCACCCCCGGGATTCATCGGCGTCCTTCATCCCTCCTCCCTAATCGAACCTCTGCTATCACCGGTACTTAAGCCTCTTTTCTCCCACATCTTTCATGAGCTTCTCAGCACTTCTGCTTCGCAATATCCGTCCCTCAATTCCCCGGATTTTGCCCAAACAATCGCGTGCAATGACAAAACCCGCTGCGAGAGTAGCTACCCAGGTCAAAGATGTCTGGTCGATTGTCAACGAAGCAGCCGCGGCGGCCACGGCTTCAGGTGATACAATTATTAATCTCGGTCAAGGTTTCTTGTGGGTTGTCTCCTCTCCTGTTCGAAATCCCTGTGATATACAAATTTGTTTGTCTAACCCCGTTTTCCTCCCCTTTGAGAGTGATAATAACAGTGGCTACAACCCTCCTCAATTTATCCTGAATGCCGCAAAAGAAGCACTAGATAGAGTTGATTGTAACCAATACTCTCCTACTCAGGGTCGTCTCCGCTTGCGTCAAGCTCTCTCGGATGCCTACTCTCCATTCTTTGGTCGCAAGCTTGATCCCGCCACCGAGATTGTTATCACCACCGGCGCAAATGAGGGCATCTTGAGCGCCTTTATGGGCTTCATTGAGGCAGGCGATGAGGTCATTGTCATGGAGCCGTTCTACGATCAGTATATTTCCAACATTCAGATGGCTGGTGGAAAAGTTGTCTATGTTCCGTTGCATCCGCCTGCGAAGGGAGATATGGAGGTTTGTTCGTCCGACGATTGGACCTTGGATTTGGCGGAGCTTGAAAATGCTATCACTGAGAAAACTAGGATGGTGGTGAGTTTGTTCTTCCTAAAGCGTGTTACATGGTTTGTTATGCGTGCTAATTGAATTTGAGATAGGTTATCAATAACCCGTAGGCCGATGCCTGATGAGATTCGCACGAGTGGGGGCTGATAACCATTAGGCATAATCCGATCGGCAAAGTCTTTAGGAAAGAGGAGCTCGCGGGAATTGGCGAATTGTGTGTTAAGCATAACCTTCTCATTCTCAGCGATGAGGTCTACGATAGATTGTTCTACGTCCCTTTCACTAGAACTGCAACCCTCTCCCCGGAGATCGGAGATCTCACGATCACGGTCGGATCTGCTGGGAAGAACTTCTATTGCACCGGTTGGAGGGTAAGAGTTCTTGAATCACTCGTGGGAAAACTCGTAAATTAACTCGGAAGCAAGGTTGGGTGGTTGATTGGGAGACCCGAACTCATCAAATATGCCAGTGCCGCTCATACTCGCGTAAGCATCTTACTTTCCCTAGAAGGCACTTCGCTGACGAGCGTCAGATCTGTTATTCTTCCGTCTCTCCTCTCCAGGAAGCAGTAGCTATTGGCTTTGAACAGGCAGATAAGGAGAGATTCTGGGAGAGCTCCAAGCATGAAATGAAGGGCAAGATGGACCGCTTCAATGAAGTTTGGGACGAATTGGGCCTTC
Organism: Tuber calosporum; assembly: GCA_003316355.1. Lineage (NCBI taxonomy): Eukaryota > Fungi > Ascomycota > Pezizomycetes > Pezizales > Tuberaceae > Tuber > Tuber calosporum. The sequence goes on from QFET01014593.1 coordinate 33,125, forward strand.
CCGTATTTACCCCCCTGCCCTAGGCCCCTGCGTTAACAACTGATGTTATTAGTTCACCAATCCCGAGGGTGGTTATTTCGTCCTGGTCAACATGAGCAAGGTAAAAATTCCTGAAGGTTACGAATTTCCACCTCACGTATCTTCTCGACCCAGAGACTTCCAACTCTCCTGGTTCCTGATCAAGGAGATCGGAGTCGCTGCAATTCCGCCCACCGAATTCTACACCAAAACCAATGAGAAGGAGGCAGAAAACTACCTCAGGTTCGCAGTCTGTAAAGATGACGACGTCCTCGAGGCTGCAAAGGAGAAGCTGAGAAAGTTGAAGGATTACATGTAAATCATCGGGGTGCTCTTAAGGTTCCATACATTTCTTCTGGGTTTAGATATTCGGCGGTTATTTCTGCTTCCTATAGATAGAAAATTCGATAGTATTTTCTTGAACCAAGGCCACCAAAACTTTATCTATGAGGGGGTTCGTGAATACCATTACCGAATATGCCCTATCGTTGGTAGGGAAACTCGAGCGCATAATGTCTCAGCTCTCCATCAACCACCTCCGTTCCGATCCAATAATTCCCGCATAAAGTCTCATCCTCTCATGCCATACTATTTTGTCCTATTTTCCTCCCGACGCCTGTCCTTTTCCCGCTTCCTACAATCGCCGCAATATTACCACCGCCACCGACGAAAACGACCTTGGAGAGAGGGGAAATCACCTGAATTCTGGATGGAGTTGTGGGGGCGATTATCTCGCCATAGCTGAGCTGGTTTGGGAATTGTGAGTTCCGGATATTCTGATTATAGATAGGGTAGGTACGTGACTGATGCTGCATGCGTGCGGGATAGACACCCCGAAAATACAGGCGGAGAGGGGGGAAAGGGGAGTAAGGGGTGGGTGTACGGGGTAAGGTGCGATGGTGAACGATCGAGAGCAGTGGATAGCTTCTGGGTGGTGGTGGGGACTGGGAAGCGAAGTGTTATACGAGTGATGGGCTATGATATGATTATGCCCACGGAATGGGGCTCTTTAGTAGTTGCGGGTAGTTTTTGTATCATAATATAGCCTGCACGTGCCTAGACTGGGGTCGCTCCTGTTTTAGCGCATCGCCACCGTGAAAAAACGCTGCGATAATAATGTTACCATACCTCCACCCCGTGACTTGAGCACTTGTAGAGGATATGGGGTTTGGTTGGGAGTGAGGTTGGGCGGATAGGGTAGGATATGATACTACCATTCTGTGCTTTGATGAAAATAAGGGCACGATTTGGATTTCCTATTCCCAATTGAGGTATAATACCTGGGTATGATGATATGGTATATACGGGTACTACCTGCATTAGCATTAGATCATACCTATAAGTATCATACCAGGGAACTTAGGCTTGCCCAACTATATAGTACAAGTATCAGGGCTTCAACATTAGAACAAGATCAACCTAGGTCTTGGCAAAAGTAGACGCTAGAATTTAACTTGTCACGAATTTCCTGTGCTCTGCCAGAACCACCACCGCCATCACTCCCCGCAATTCATTCTCAATGCCTCCGCATACCTTCGCACCGGCGCTCCGGATGCGCTTTATTTACCCTCCCGCCGTGCGCCCAATCTCTACAACACCCTACCTCTTTGGCGGCGGGCCCCGCCCAAAAAAGCCCCGCGTCTACGGCAAAAGAGTGACCAAAGATTTGCCGAAAAAGAACCAAATCCTGAGTACAACCAACTTCCCATCCCGTAAACCCGCACCCTATTATATAACCCGGAAGCCCCCAAAGCTTGGAAGCCCCGAACCGCCTGTGATGGACAAAATTATCCCTATGGGACCGTCGAGAGACCGGATCCACTACATACCACCGAGCAACCCGCTGCGCTCAAGGCTGGGTGCGGGAATGTACTACAATGCTAGAGACATCATGTACCGCTGCTCCAGCACGCCCCTGGACAAGGACGTGGAGACGGAGTACCTGTACACGCTCATGCTACGTAAGGTCTTCGGCACGCCGGCCCAGCCGGCCAAGCAGGTTGCGCTGAAATATGCGATGAAGCGGTGCATGGAGGCTACCGGCTCGCACAAGAAGGCTTCGAGTACACGTCTACGGAAGGGGTTTCTAGGCGAGGCTATAGTCGCAGAAGCGACGAAGAAGAAGTCTTGGGTATGCGATCATGGTAGGGCCGGGTTGTTCGATTGGGATCTGCATGAGAACATGAGGTTCATTCGCGGGCATTTGTTCACTGGAAGAGAGGTGGATTATTATACCCCGGAGGGACAGGTCCTTGGTGCCCAGCGCTTGGAAAAGCCGGATCCCGAGCAGGAGCGGGGGAACAGGTTCCGTAGGGCTATGGAGATCTTGCAGAGCGACAATGCTGCTACTGCTGGTGCTGAAGCCGTGCCAGCGTCTGCGACAACCGCAAAAGTCGCGGGTATGGCGGTTGCTTCTGACCACTACGACAACGATAGTGACGTCAAATTACATGGTGATTGCGTCCTCGAGGACTCCAGTTCCGACACTGACTTTGAAGCACTCGCGACCGCGCACTCAAGTTCTAGCTCTGATGAGAAATCAGGGGATGATTCCGATACCGACTTGGATGTGCTGATGATGTTTAGTGACG
>QFET01014608.1:0-18341 GCA_003316355.1 Tuber calosporum
AAGAAATATTGGAACCTTTCTCGTAACCCCGTATACGTCGTCGCCGTCCATCCGACCGGGTCCTGTCCGCAGGGTATATAAGAGGGCATCTCTGGCTACGTCTGGGAAAAAGAACCAAGCGATTTCGTCCAGAACTCGCGGAGTTACCTCCCACTGAAGTCAAGAGACCAAAACAACGTCTGGAAGCCTAGGAGGGACTGGTATTCGGGCTATTCCGTAGAGAATAGTACTGAACCCCAAATGAATGCCAGTCATAGGCAAGCAAGCCTATCGGAACATGTCGATAAGGAGTGGCAGTCCAGCAGGAATTGGTATTGGACCGTTCGTCAAAGACTAGTCATCCTGAAAGCCAGCAGCAAGACCGGGTGAACCGGAAGGAAGCCGTATTGGTCGACAACCAAGTTGGCCCCTTGGTGTTCTAGGAAACTATTGGCAAGTTCCAAACTGGACGGCCATAGTTTGAACAGCAGGACGACGGCTGTTATTTCTTACCGGGAAGGTGTAATCACCCTCGGAGAAAGAAGAGCTCTGATCACGCCATTAGCTGTGCGGGGGAAAAACTTTCCGCGTCAAAGGGGGTTCCCTGTGGGATTTTGTTGTGAAAATTGTTAGTAGATACTTGCTTGTATGGAGAACGGATGTTGTCCGCGAATACTCAGACGCGGGATATAAATATCGAAGTGCCTCCCGAGCTTTAGCCATCATCAAGCAACGGAGAAGAGATCTTATCAATATCATACGTTTTACCTTGAAATCTTGAGCCTTCCTAGACAATCTCCGTCTACGATTTGATTTCTTAAGCCTAGCCTGATTCGCTTGACCTTAGAATCGGCTACCCTTAACACTCGGGAGGCACTTCGATATTTATATCCCGTATCTGAGTGTTCGCGGCTACAACTTGGTTGCCTATTAAACAGGTATTTTCTTCCCATCCTTCGTCTCTTAATCCGCGTGAGAACCCCCTGTGACCCTAATACTTTCTCTTCCCCCGCACAGCTAAAGGTATGATCAGAGCTCCCGACTTCTCTGAGGGTGTTGACCCCCCCTTAGTCTGAGTTGTCAACCTTCTTTCGTCTGTTTAAGATATGGCCGACCAGTTTGGAACGTACCAATAACTTCTTAGAACTCCAAGGGGCCATCTTGGTTGTTGGCTGAATCTGCTTCTGGCCGTCTTATCCGGTTCTGCACCTGACTTTCCGAATGACTAGTGTTCACGATCAGGCCAATACCTTCTCGTCTTCACTGCCTCTCCTTATTAACTTGTTCCGATGGGTTTAATGACCTTATAGGCATCACTGGGGCGTCTGCATACTCAGGGTGTGTACCGGAGTAGCCTACTTTTATCGCGCATTCATACCCATCTAGGACTACCCGGGCTCTCTTAACTTCATCTGGGTATAACTCCGCGGGTTTTTGACGGAATCTCTTCGTTCCACATCCCAGACGTAGCTAGAGAGGCCTACTCATATACCCTGCGGACAGAATCCGGTCTGAAGGACGGCGACGACGTATACAGGGTTACAAGATGTGTTCCACTTTCTCGTTTTTCTTAGCAAACGAGCAACTGCACAAGGTGCCAGTGTCGACTCCCAGGGCGAACTCCAGGGCCGCAGGGGGGTAATTGCCAGTGGAGGTTCAGATTCATCCAGTTCGTTCTGAAAAGTCATGTAATCCTCTTGGGAGTCGTTTGTGCCTAATAATTACAGGTCGGATGGACAAGGGAATTGTGGGACAAACAGAATACACTCCCGTACATCAAGAAAAATGAAGTGGAAGAGAATAAGTAACAACGGCTACCTAGTCCGCACGCTCAATGGGGTGGAGTAAATGCGTTCTGAACCTGGACTCCGGCTTTGTGGACAGGATAGGTACGATAGACTCATGGGGTAAACGAGTCGATGCGTGAAGAATCCCCGGAGCCCAAATACGCAGATATAGTCAAAACGATATGCGTACGGCTCTAGTGAAGACAAAAGTGTGGGCTGAGAAGGGCAAAGGTCAGGTGTATGGGAACCCTTCGGCAAGGGGTAAAGATGGCTAGTAGTGGGCTGCCCAGTACACCAAAGACAGAGATTTTAGTTTGTCTGAGGAGGCTTAAATAGCCGAAAGCGTGCGGGCATGGTAACAAATACCTTAAGTTACCACAACAACTAAAATGCTGTACAAAAGACCTAAACTGGCCCTTAGCGGCCCTAATAAAAGAAATAAAACAGAAGCTGCTTCCCCACCTTATTATTCATGCCCAGAAGTCAAGGCAACCAATGAAGCAAATGGCGAACGGATGCCGATTCGCGTTCTATTAGACTCATGGTCTAATATATTCCTAATTAACCAAGAGCTGGTTAATAAACATTGCCTACCATACCACACATGCATAAATAGCTTGGACATTTACACCTTTGAAGGAACCACCGGAGCAAATGGGGGAAAACACTACACACATCCTTTTCTCTTAGAGATCAGGAACAACGCACACCGATCTCACGTCTCCTGCGAAATTCCCATTGCCGGCAATTATGACATTATAATCCCTTTTGAATGGTAGCATACAGAATATCCCATAAGGCACAACGAGAATGCGCAAAAATGGACATTTAAAGAGGAGAAATGCCAAAGTCATGTTAAGGATGAAGGCATAGACCTGAGTTTGACTGGGACGAGAATGTGGCATACGACCCTGACGCACGATATATTGGAAGAAACAAAATAGGATCCACTCCAGAGGCAACGAAGATCCCGCAAAAACCTCTAGAATACCAAGAATTCAAGAGGGTTTTTGCACCTGAAACGGCAGAAATATTAGCCGGGAGTAGAACCTTGGACCTCGCCATTGACATAATGCCAGGCGCAATAAGACCATGGGGCCCGATATATCCTATATCAGCCCACCAGCCGGATTTGCTTAGCAAATACTTGCAGAAAATGCTGGATCTAGTTAAAATCGTGGAAAGCAAATGTCCTTCTGGGGCTCCAATTTTATTTGATCCTTAACCTGACGGTTCAATGAGGCTATGTGTGGACTACCGACAGTTAAACAAGCTAACGATGGCCAAGGAATACCCGCTACCCCTAAAGAGCGAATTCGGCGACCAGGTGGCTGGTGTTAGGCACAAATGACTTCCCAGAGGATTACATGACTTTCCTGAAGGAACTGCATGAATCTGAACCTCCACAGGCAATTACCCCCCTGCGGCCACGGCGTTCGCCCTCGGAGTCGACACTGGCACCTGGTGCAGTGACTCGTTTACTTAGAAAAACGAGAAATTGGAGCACATCTTGTAACCCCGTATACGTCGTCACCGTCCTTCCGACCGGATGCTGTCCGCAGGGTATATGAGAGGGCCTCTCTGGCCACAACTGGGAAGTTGAACGAAGCGATTCCGTCAAGAACTCTGGAGTTACACCCAGATGAAGTCAAGAGAGCCAGGGTAGTCCTAGATGGGTATGAATGAGTTATTAATGTTGGCTACTCCGATACAAACCGAGAGTATGCTGACGTTCCCGTGATGCCTATAAGGTCAATGAACCTATCGCAACGAGTTGATAAGGAGAGGCAGTGAAGGCGAGAAGGTATTGGCCCGATCGTGAACCCTATTCATCCTGAAAGCCATCTTGCGAGCCGGATAATACCGCACAAAGCGGTTTCGTCCAACAACCAAGCTGGCCCCTAGGAGTTCTAAGAGGTTATTGGTACGTTCGAAACGGGGTGGCCATATCTTAACGGCAGAATGAAGGTTGACAACTCAGACTAAGGGGGTCCACACCCACATAGTGGTCGGGAGCTCTGATCATACCATTAGCGGTGTGGGGGAAGAGAAAGTTTTAAGGGTCAATGCGGGCTCGCTCCCGGAACAAGAGACGAAGGTAGGGAAGAAAAATACCTCTTTATATGTAACCCAATTGTAGTCTGCGACCACTCAGACGCGGGATATAAATATCGTAATGCCTCCCTAACTTTCCCTATCATTAAGCAACGGAGAAGAGATCTTATCAATATCCCAAGTTTTACTCAAAAATCTTGACATATGTGCCTTCCTAGACAATCTCCGTTTACGAAAAAAGATTGAAGCCTAGCCCGATTCGCGTGCCCTTAGAATCGGCTACCCTTAACAGTATTTTGATATTTCTCATTGTTACCAAGGCTCCTTACATGATTATTGGACACCACCAAGTCATACCTCAGGAATCACATCAGCTCATAGCTGATTCCACACTCCTCGACGGGCTTCTGCACGAACCACCTCCCTCTAAATACATCTCCTCATTCGAAGAAATACTGGAAAACTCTCTCTTGGAGATCCAATTCTATATACCTCAGGAACCCTCCTGGTTCACCGACCCCTTACTCATCTCTTCCGAATCAGATTTCCAAGAAATCTACGAACACTTCTACGGTCCCACCTTCCGCTGGAAACCATTCCCTAACTACGATACTGAAGAAGAAGGAACCTAAAGTTCTTTCAGCTTTACCTCCCCCTCCTTCACTCCATCTCTTTGGAGCCTAGGAAAACATCCCGAGTCTCAATAAAAACGACATGGCCCAACTATTGACTGTGAACACGGACAAAGCCATGTCGGACATAGAAGAAGTTTCTCTAGTTGGAAGCGATCATGCACCTGGGCGCTCCAGGTCACCTTTGGCGCTCCACCACCTCTCACAGACAAGTGCAGTCAGGAAATTGGCCCATGGAAGTCGATCAAGCACTCCCCGTCCCCCCGACGACAGAAATCCAGCTATGGAAAGATTAGCAGAACTTATAGGCCAGGCAATGAGCTGCTTCGACCGAACCCTTCATGAATCGGTTGATATGCAGCATCTGGCCTAACGTGAACTATCCGGTCAAGCTCAGGATCAGGAAACCCAACTCCAGCACCAGCCCAACGAATAACCCGTGGGGAACATATCATTGGCGAAGAGTTGTAACAGGTCAATTCGGGACTTGAAATGTTAGCAACCGAAACCGCCGCACTGCAAGTTGCAACCATCAAACGATTGGAGGCAAAGTTGCGGGCTCAGGAATAACCGGCTGCACACCTTGAAGCAGTAAGTACCCAACTTCATGCTAACATTGGGACAACAGGACAAGAGTCGCTGGATCGAGACCGCCAGCTAGAACAGGCTTTGGCTAGGCAAAAGGTAGAACTCCTACAAAGACAAGTGGCCGCACAAAAAGAACATGAGCGGACCAGAGAGGAGTTACGAGAACTGCACCAACGCCTTGAACAAGAGCGGTCAGAAAGAGAGGCCTATGTCATCAGGCAGAATGCCGCATCCGAGCAAGTAAATGGAATATTGACTAGGATGAATGAAACTTTGGTGCAACTACAAGTTGCGAGGAACTCACCAAGTGTGTGGGAAACAGTGGCACCACACCTGGTGGAAAATCAGGGGTTGGAAAAACGTACCACGGCCGATGGCGTAGAAGAGTTCCGGTTCATTCCCCGAAGAGACAAGGGAAAGGCTGTGGATCGTGGGGAGGGAAACGGAAATGGCGGAAAGGAACCACCACCGCCCCCCCCCCGGCGAACACACACGACCTGCGAGATGACGACCCTGGGTCCGAAGACGGAGGTGGCCCCTCACGACAAGGTAATGAGCCATCACGAAGTCCCTTGCCTGGCCGTAAGTTCGAATCCGAAGCGGACGCAGGGGTCGACCGACTAGGGCAAGTACTGTCCAGAACCAAACGCAGACAAGCGGATCCAGCGTTCAAATTCGTAAACAAGCCTACTCATGATGTGAGAATATAGCTACTAAATTGAGAGGACTACTTTGGAAGAAACCTATGGCAATGGGAAATGATGAAGAACGCATCTAGTATGCATTAGGATGAATGGAAAGGCCCGAGGTGGCCCCTTTCTCAATAAGATATCGAAAGAAAATGACTGGGGACCTCGGGTTCCGCAAACATGAGGGTTATCATTTCTGGGTCACTTTCCGCGCCGAAGTTACAGAACGATTCTCGGTATTGCACAAGGCACAAAAAGCCTTAGCCGAAATGGAGAAGGTTAGGTTTACGGGGGACATAGAGAAGTATCTCCTTACCATGGAAAACCACAACATTGAGGCAGAAGTATCCGGCATCGCTGGGAGAACGATCATTTAGTGGCAACTTCCTATCGAGGCCATGAGTACGCTATCACATGAAAATCATGACTTGGATAGAGAATCGATAAAGGTAGTCCAAAGGGTTACCAAAGCGGAAGAATCGTTCCACGAACAACAAGGACTATTCTGAAAAAACTACCAGGGAATAAGTGATTCCCAGAAAAGAAAACGAGAGGAGGAATCCAAACCTAGCAAGCCCACTGATGGGAATAAAAAACGGAAAACCTATGCGGCAGCAGAAAAGGCAGCCTACAAATTGAAAAAACAACCTGATAAAGGGAAAAAAGCCCCCACTGACGGAAAGGTTGTGCACACAAATTAGATTGAAGCTTATAAAGGAATCCCTTAGGATAAAATTGAAGAACGAAAATAGGCCAACCAATGCACTAGTTGCACGTTGGCACACCATACTTGGAAATTCTGCAGAAAACAGGCCAAGGTATCGGTTATAGGGCAGAACCGGGGAAATTTCGAGCCCCAATATCGACGACCCCAAATAACAAATGGGCAACCAGAACCTACGACTAGGGTGAACCAAGTCTACCAGCTCAGGATTTGGGAACTGGACGACATGGATGAAACCTAGAAAAGGTTTTCAGGGAACGGCAGCGACGGCGACGGGGTACACAGTTATGGAACCCTTACCGAAACCGAAGTCAACAAGGGGGTGCGACCTCTGCAAGGTCCTATTAGCAGGTATTCTGCCTTCTCCGTGGGAAATTCAAACCCAATGTGAGAGTCACGAAAAGCAGTCCAGACCTATGGGAGTATCGCAGACCTTTGAATGACAGGCGAGCAAGAGGCGATTAACTTGGACGGCGGCTCTTGTCTGTCCGGGTCTAACTCTGGGAACCTGAAACTCAAAAAGAAGGAAGCGGAGGGCCACATTTGATGTATATCGGACCTCAGTACGCAAGACGGTCAACTAAACCCGCATCCTTATAAAGCCCTAAATCCTTACAAGAGATCAAAGGAAGAGCGGACAGACCAGTTCTGACTAGGGACTTCTTAAGAATGACAAGGGGAGATCAGTCTAGCCTGGATCGTGAGAAGCCTACCAGGAACGAAATATATCACAGGTAGGCTGGACAACAGAATATTTTACAAATGGAATAGGATCCCGGACATCAAGAAAATTGAAGTGGAAGGGAATGAGTATCTACGTCTACCTAGTCCACACACTAAATGGAGCGTGGTAAATCTGTCCCGAACCTGGACTCCGGCTTTGTCAACAAGATAGGCACGATAGGCTCATGGAGTAAACGAGGCGATGTGTGAAGAATCCCGGGAGCCCAAATACGCTGATATAGTGGAAACGATAGGAGTGTGGCTCCAGTGAAGACAAAAGCGTCGGCTGAGAAGGGCAAATGGCAGGTGTATGGGAACCCTTCGGCAAGGGGTAAAGACCGCTAGTAGTGGGCTGCCCAGTACACCAAAGACAGATTTTTTAATTTGTCTGAGGAGGCTTAAATAGCCGAAACCGTGCGGGCAAGGTAACAAACACCCTAAGTTACCACAACAACGAAAATGTCATACAAAAGACCTGCACAGGCCCCTAGCGGCCCTAATAAATGAATTAAAACCGCAGAACCTGCCCAGCCTTACTATTCATGCCCTGAAGGCAGGGCAACCATTGAAGTAAATGGAGAAAGGATCCCAATCCGTATTTTATTAGACTCAGGGTATAATATATTCCTAATTAACCAAAAACTGGTTAATAAACATTGCTTACCATACCACACCCGCACAAATAGCTAGGACATTTACACCTTTGAAGGAACCACAGCAGCAAATGGGGGAAAACACTACACAAATCCGTATCTCTTAGAGTTCGGAAGCAACGCACACCGATCTCACATTACTTGTGAAATTGCCAATGCCGGCAAATACGAGCTAATCATCCCCTTTGGATGGTGGCATATAGAACATCCCATAAGGCACATTGAGGATCCGAAAAAATGAATATTTAAAGATGAGAAATGACAAAGTCATGTTAATGATGAAGGCATAGACTTGACATTTGAATAGGACGAAACCGTGGCATACGACCCTAAAGCACGATACATTGGAAGAGTCGAAATAGCACCCCCTCCCAAGTCAAAAGAAATTCTGCAAATACCTCAGGAATACCAGGAATTCAAGAGGGTTTTTGCACCAGAAACAGCAGAGAAACTAGCAGGAAGAAGATTGTTTGACCACGCCATCGACTTGATACCCAGCGCGGTACCGCCATGGGGCCCGATATATCCTATGTCTGCCTACCAGCTGGATTTGCTTAGCAAATAGCTGCAGAAAATGCAGGATCAAGGGAAAATCGTGGAAAGCAATTCTCCTGCTGGGGCTCCAATCTTATTTGTCCCTAAACCTGATGGTTCAATGAGGCTACGTGTGGACTACCGGCAGTTGAATAAGCTAACGGTGGCCAACAAATACCCGCTACCCCTAATGAGCGAGCTTCGCGACCACGTGGCAGGCGCTCAAATATTCACTAAGCTCAACTTAAAAGATGGCTATCTCCTCCTAAGAATAGAGGAAGGAGATGAGTGGAAAACAGCTTTCCGGACCCGATTCGGCCACTTTGAATTCAAAGTAATGCCATTCGGACTGGTAAACGCGCAAGCCACATAACAGGCCATGATGAACAAAATTCTTCGCGAATTTTTAGATCATGGAGTGGTGGTCTACCTAGATGACATCCTAATTTACTCCAAGACAGAGAAAGAACACATTGACTTGGTCAAGAAGGTACTCTCTCGCAGGGAGGAATATGATCTAGCAGTATCGACCACCAAGTCGGTTTTTCATGTCGACACAGTAGAATTTTTGGGGTATATTGTGGCAATTGATGTAGTAACCATGAGTGAAAGAAAGGTCGCAAGCATAAAAAATTGGAAGGCACCAAGGTCGGTCAAGGAGGTGCAAATATTCATTGGCTTCGCCAATTTTTACCGAAGTTTCATTAAGGATTTCTCAAAAATCTGCAAACTAATAACTGAAACGTTGAAGGGCGGCCCAGAAAATTCAGCTGGGGGCCAGAACAAGATGCGGCATTTGAAGAACTTAAGAAAAGATTCATCTCAGCCGGTATACTCCGTCATTTCTACCTTAACAGAGAAACAATTGTGGAAACAGATGCTTGCAATATTGCGCTAGCCTGTGTCCTCTGCCAGTTCAAGGACAAAAAGCTACATCCGGTCGCTTTCCACTCAGGGAAGCTGTGCCCAGCTGAGCGAAATTATGAGATCCATGATAAGGAACTGTACGCGATTCCGCAAGCATTTAAAGAGTGGAAACAGTGCCTGGTCGGAACAGAAAAACCACTGACGGTCTATACTGATCACCAGAACCTACAAAACTTCCTTACAACTAAAGTATGGAACCCACGGCAGATATGATGGGCTCAGCAACTAGCGAACTACAACTTCAAAATTGTCTACCGAACAGTAAAACAAGGCGGAAAGCCAGATGCTCTAAGCCGACGGCCGGAGTACCATCCTGAGGAGGGAGCTGTGTTAGCGAACAGTCAATTCTTAAGACTTCTCACTTCCCAATTACACGGGTACACTTAAATCAGCCAGAAATTGAGGAAAGAATAATTGGCACAGAGTCTACTGATTTCTTGCGTATAAATTTGCTGACTCCAAAAGCACGAATGCCTACAAAAGAGACTCGACTAGCAGCTGGTCACGACGTGTACGCACCAGAAGACTTTATAATTCCGGCCAAAGGACAAAGGATGGTGGAAACTGGAATTCCCGTCGGATTACCAAAAGGAACATATGCCCGGTTGGTACCACGTAGTGGGATGGCAGCCAAATATGGGATCAGCATTGGCGGAGGAGTAATAGACGCTGATTACACCAGAGAAGTCAAGGTTATCATAATGAACCATGGCAACCAAGATTGCCAGGTGCGCAAAGGGGACCGAATTGCACAAATGATAATTGAGAACATACACATGGCGGAAGCGGTAGAGGTGAACGGCCTAGCAGAAACTGTAAGGGGCAATGGTGGATTTGGAAGCACGGATGTATCACCCAGACGATCAGCTGCAACCAAGACCCTGGTAGTGGTTGCATACTTGCAAGCGGACCAGGCCGACAATGAGTTTCGTGATGAAACAGACCAACAAGCAAAACAAGGCAAAGGGATACTCCTAATGTCTAATGCTATAATGTCCAAGGTTGATATTAGGAAATATGAGCAGACATTATTAAAAACTATTAAAGAGGCAGGCCAGAACGATGAAGACTGGCAGGAACGCAAGCGAGAATTGGAAACATTAACCCATGAGGGCAAAGTATTACCAAGTCACTGGGCAGTAAGGAAGGACTGATATACTATAAGAATCGCTTATATATTCCCGACAATGAACAGCTGCAGACAACTATAGCCAAAGGTTGTCACGACTCTAAAGTAGCTGGTCACTTTGGACCGGAAAAGACTCTGGAAATTGTTACCTGAGACCTTTTTGGTAAGGGCTGACAGCGTGGATAAATGACTACGTACGGTCATGCGACGAATGTCAACATAATTAATCCCCACGACATGCACGGTTCGGTGCTGCAGCCTCTAGAGGTTCCACTCGCAGCCAGGTCATCCATTTCGACCGACTTCATCACACAACTACCAGAATCACAAGGAAGAACACAGATTATGGTAGTCGTGGATAGGTTTACAAAGATGGCTCATTTAGTAGGGGTGGAAGGAAATGCAACTGCCAAGGAAGTTGCAGACGTGTTATTGAGGGAAGTCTGGAAGCTACATGGACTTCCAGCGGAAATTATATCCAACATGGATGCAAAGTTTTGGGGAGAATTCTGGTAATCCCTATGTTAAATCTAGGGTATAAAATGAAAGATGTCAACTGCGTACCACCTGCAAACTGATGGACAAACAGCGAGGACCAACCAAGTGCTGGAAGGATACTTCAGAAACTTTGTCAATTATGATCAAACGGACTGGTATCAGCTGCTACCACCAGCCGAGCATGCCTACAACAACTCGGTAACGAACGCACATGGCATGACACCCTTCTACGCAAACTATGGATTCCACCCACAAACAGAATGGATGAAGGAACGTGAAGCCCAAAATCCAGGCGCCCAGCTATATGCACACTGGATGCAAACAATACACCAACAGGCTAGAGAAGCGTTGGAACAAGCACGGGAAAATATGAGCCAATATTATAACCGCAAGGTTAAACAGCAACCAGGCATCAAGGTCGGGGACCTGGTCATGTTAAATGCAAAAAACTTAAGGACCAAACGACCCTCGAAGAAGCTTATCCCAAAACTGTATGGTCCGTTTAAGGTATTGGAAAAAAGAGGTTAACGTGCCTACAAACTAGAAATATCACCAGGATGGAAGATCCATCCGATAATTCGTGTATCATTGTTGGAACCATATCGAACATCACATCGCCCAGCAAGGGAGCAACCTCCCCGCGAGCCAGAAGAAATCAAGTCAGATTTTGAATGGGAAATCGAAAGAATAGTGAAGAGTGACATAATCCCTTATACCCGGCGCGTGGGAGGTCGGAACCGACCCATGCGTGAGTTACGGTACTTTGTGGAGTGGACTGGCTGTTCCGAAGATGCAAATACTTGGGAAAGACCAAACCACTTAGAGCAGGCAGAGGAATTGGTGGAGGCGTTTTATAGGGAGGATCCGGATATGCCAAAGCGGGCAGATGTTGAATGACAAGGAAATGGTTTTCCTATCGTGGCCAAGCAATCGCGTTAGGTTTTTCACCCTACCAAGTTGAGTTCAAGAATTGACTGATATATTTCGGAGAGTGTTTAAGTTGGGGTTTTACGGTTAGAAAATTGTTATTTATTTAGTTTGTTTCTAGTTGTTATTTTTGGGTCCCTAAAGAGAGGGTAACCTTTGAAAAGCTATTCGGGAGAAACCGTACAGAGGAGGGAGCTTGTGTTAGGCACAAACGACTCCCAAGAGGATTACACGACTTTCCATAAGGAACTACAAGAATCTGAACCTCCACAGGCAATTACCCCCCTGTGGCCCCTGCGTTCACCCTTGGAGTCGACACTGGCACCTTCTGCAGTTGCTCGTTTACTAAGAAAAGCGAGATATTGGTGCACATCTTGTAACCCCGTATACATCTTCGCCGTCCGTCCGACCGGATTCTTTCCGCAGGGTAAATGAGGGGGCCTCTCTGGCTACGTCGGGGAAGTGGGACGAAGCGATTCTGTCAATACCTCGTGGAGTTACACTCAGATGAAGTCAAGAGAGTCCGGGTTTTCCTATATAGGTATGAATGCGCGATTAAAGTAGGCTACTCCGATACACACAGAGAGGATGCTGCCGCCCCCGTGATGCCTAAAAGGTCAATGAACCTATCGGAACGAGTTGATAAGGGGAGACAGTGAAGACGAGAAGGTATAGGCCCGATCGCGAACACTAGTCATCCCGAAAGCCGCCTGCAGAGCCGGATAAGACAGTACGTAGCAGATTCGGCCAACGACCAAGCTGGCCCCTTAGAGTTCTAAGAAGTTATTGCTACGTTCTAAAAGGGTTGGCCACATCTCAACAGCCGAAAGAAGGTTGACAACTCAGACTAAGGGGGTCCACACCCTCAGAGAAGTCGAGAGCTCTGATCATACCTTTAGCTGTGTGGGGGAAGAGAAAGTTTTAAGGGTTAAAGCGGGCTCGCCCCCAGATTAAGAGACGAAGGTAGGGAAGAAAAATAACTGTTTATATGTAACCGAGTTGTAGTCCGCGAACGCGCAGATGCAGGATATAAATATCGAAGTGCCTCCCGTGCTGTAGCCATCATTAAGCAACGGAGAAGAGATCTTATCAATATCATAAGTTTTACCCAAAATCTTTACCTACGAGCCTTCCTAGACAATCTCCGTTTACGAAAAAAGATTTAAGCCTAGCCCGATTCGCGTGCCCTTAGAATCGGCTACCCTTAACAGCAGGGGCCCAAATATTCACTAAGCTCGACTTAAAATATCGCTATCACCTCCCATGGATAAAGGAAGGAGATAAGTGGAAAATTGCATTCCGGACCTGATACGGCCACTTTCAATACAAAGTAATGCCATTCGGTCTGGTAAATGCACCGGCCACCTTCTAGACCATCATGAATAAAATTCTATGATAATTTTTATATCATGGAGTGGTGGTCTACCTAGATAACATCCTAATTTACTACTAGACCTAGAAAGAACACTTTGACTTGGTCAAAAATATACTCTGCCGCTTGGAAGAATATGATTTAGTGGTATCAACCACCAAGTCAGTTTTTCACATCGATAGAGTGGACTTTTTAGGGTATATTGTGGAAATTAATGGAGTCACCATGAGTGAAAGAAAGGTCGAAAGCATAAAAAAGTTGGAAAGCACCAAGGTCGGTCAAGGAGGTGCAAACATTCATTGGCTTTGCCAATTTTCACAGAGGTTTCATTAAAGATTTCTACAAAATCTGCAAACCAATAACCGAAACATTGTAAGGCAACCCCAGAAAATTCAGCTTAGGGCCGGAACTAGACGGGGTGTTGGAAGAACTTAAGAAAAGATTCATCACCGCCCCCATACTCTGTCCTTTTTATCCTGACAGAGAAACAATTGTGGAAACAGATGCTAGCGATTTTACACTAGGCTGTGTCCTCTGAAAGTTCAAGGACAAAAGCTACATCCGGTGGCTTTCCACTAACGGAAGTTGAGCCCAGCTGAGCGAAATTGTGAGATCCATGATAAGTAACTATTGGCGGTTCTGGAAGCATTTAAAGAGTGGAAACAGTACCTGGTCGGAACAGAAAAACCAGTGACTGTCTAAACTGATCACTAGAACCTACACAGCTTCCTTACAACTAAGGTATGGAATCCGCGGCAAATACGATGGGCTCTGCAACTAGCGAACTACAATTTCAAAATTGTCTACGGACCAGGAAAACAAGGCGGAAAGCCAGGTGCACTAAGCCGACGGCCGGAGTACTGTCCAGAGGAAGGAGCTACGCACAGCGTACAGTCAATACTCAAGCCCTCTCACTTCCAAGTCACACTGGTGCACTTAAATCAGCCAGAAAGGGAGGAAAGAATAAATGGCACAAAGTCTACTGCTTTCTTGCGAATAAAATTGCTAACTCCAAAAGCAGGAATGCCTACAAAAGGGTCCCGACTAGCAGCCGGACACGAGCTGTACGCACTAGAGGACTTTATAATTCCGGCCAAAGGACAAAGGTTGGTGGAAACTGGAATTTCCGTCAGCTTACCATAAGGAAAATACACACGGTTGGCACCACGTATTGGAATAGCCGCCAAATTTGGGATCAGCCTTGGCTGAGGAGTAATCGACGCTGATTATACTGGAGAAGTCAAAGTTGTCATAATGAACCATGGAAACCAAGATTCCCAGGTTCGCTAAGGAGACAGAATGGCACTAATGATCATTGAAAACATACACATGGCCGAAGCGATTGAAGTTGACGGACTTCTAGAAACTACAAGGGGCAGAGGCAGATTTGGAAGCACGGATGTAGCACCCAGGCGAGCAGCTTTCACGAAGACCCAGGTATTGGTTGCATACTGGCAAGAGGACCAGGCCGAAAATGAGTTTCTTGATGAAACGGACCGTTAAGCCACAAAAGACAAAGGGATACTCCTAATGTCTAATACTATAATGTCCAAGGTCGATATTAGGAAATATGACCAAACATTATTAAAAACCATCAAAGAGGCAGGCCAGAACAATCAAGACTGGCACGAACGCAAGCAAGAACTGTAAACTTTAACCAATGAGGGCAAACCATTACCAAGTCACTGGGCAGTAACGGAAGGACTGATATACTATAAGAATCACCTATACATTCCAGACAATGAACAGCTGCAGACAACTATAGCCACTGGTTGCCACGACTCTAAGTTAGCACGGCACTTTGGACAGGAGAAGACTATAGAAATTGTTACCAGAGACTTTTATTGGAGGGGGCTGAAAGCATGGATAAATGACTACGTACGGTCATGCGATGAATGTCAACTTAATAAATCCCCAAGACATGCGCGGTTTGGTCTGCTGCAGCCTCTAGAAGTTCCGTTCGCAGCCTGGTCATCCATATCTACCGACTTCATCACACAACTACCAGAATCAGAAGGAAGAACACCAATTATGATAGTTGAGGAACGGTTTACAAAGATGGCTCACTTCATAGGTCTGGAAAGTAATGCAACAGGAAAAGAAGTTTTAAATGTATTCTTGAGGGAAGTCTGGAAGCTGCATGGACTCCCAGCAGAAATCATATCCGACATTGATGGAAAATTCTCTTCAGAATTTTGGGAGTCCCTATGCAAAAGCCTGGGGATAAAACGAAAGATGTCAACAGCGTACCACCTTGAACTGATGGACAAACTAAAAGGACCAACCAAGTACTAGAAGGATTCCTTAGGAACTTTGTCAATTACGATCAAACGTACTGTTACCAGTTGCTCCCACTAGCCGTGCAGGCCTACAACAATTCGGTAACAAATGCTCCTGGCATGTCACCCTTTTACGCAAACTATGGATTCCATCCACAAACAGAATGGATGAAAGAACGTGAAGCCCAGAATCCAGGCTCCCAGCTATACGCATACTGGATGCAAACAATACACCAACAGGCCAGGGAAGCATTGGATCAAACACGGGAAAATATGTGCAAATATTACAACCGGACGGCTAAGCTGCAGCCAGACATCAAGGTCGGGGACCTGGTCATGTTAAATGCAAAAAACATACACAGCAAGCGACCCTCGAAGAAGCTTAGCTCAAAGGTGTATGGCCCGTTTAAGGTATGGAAAAAATTGGAGATCGTGCCTACAAACTCGAAATATCCCCTAGGTGGAAAATCCATCCAATATTTCATCTATCACTGTTGGAAGCCTATCGAACATCCAATCGACCTTTAAGTGAACAACCTCACCGCGAGCCAGAAGAAATCAATTCAGATTTTGAATGGGATCGAAAGAATCGCGAAGAGTGAAATAATCTCTTATACCCGGCGGGTGGGTGGACGGCACCGAGAGATGCGTGAGTTACGATATTTTGTGAACTGGACAGGGTGTTCCGAAGATGAAAATTCTTTTGAACCACAAGACCACTTACAGCATGCAGAGGAATTGGTGGACGAATTTCATAGGGAGAATCCGGATATGCCAAGGCAGGCAGACGTTGAATGATAAGGAAAAGGTTTTCCTAGCGTGGCCAAGTAAACGGTATAGGTGTTTTACCCTACCACGTCGTGTTCAAAAAGGAGGTGTTTATTTTATTTTTTAATGTTTAATTTTGTGTTTTATTTTGGATAAAAGAACGGCGAAAAGAGGGTAACACCTACAAAAGCGATTCGAGACGAACCCTCAGAGGAGGGAGCTCAGGTTAGGCACAAGTGTATGAGACACTGAATTCAGTACTGCATTCATACAAAAAATGCGATGTAAACCCTACTCATACCCTTCCGGCCCCATTGTTGGGCACGTACGTCACCTGCTGCACCTACGGCAAATACGTCCCCTCACTTAAAAGCCCTAAATTGGCGCTACCCTCGTAATACCACATATGTCGTCGCCTCCGCCCGACCGGATGCTGTATGAAGGGTGTATGAAGAGGCAGACTCGGCCATGCCAATGCATCTGGAATCAAGTGCTTATGACCTCTGTCCGCAGAGGTATGACTATTCCTGTACAACCTTCGCTGGGTGTGGTTAAAAGCGACAGGACGCTCCGAACGAAATCGAGAATATGTCAAGTGGGTTCCGGGTACACACTGAGAACACACATAGACTCTAATTGCAAGCCTAGAAAGGTCCATAGACCTATCAGAACAAGTCTATAAGGAGGGGCGGAGCCAAAACGATATGGTATTGGACCGATCTTGAGCTACAGTTATCCAGAAAGCCGTCTGTATGCCGCCGCTAGTATCGGGAGGAAGCAGATTGGTCGACAACCAGGCTGGCCACTTGGTGTTCTCTGAAACCATTGGTAGATCCTATGATGGACTGCTTGGTTTAAACGGCAGAAGAAGGAACAGCGTCTCAGACTGATAAGGGTACCACAACCTCAGCGAAAGCAGAGCTCTGATGTGTCCGTAAGCTGTGGGGGGGGAACCATATACTCATGGTCAAATCGCCTATGCACTCGGATCATCAAAGATAGTTTGTGAGAGAAAGTAGGTAGTGGTATAAAAATTAGTTGTAGTCCGCGGAGACTCTAATGCGGGATATAAATATCGAAGTACCTCACGAGTTTTAGCCATCATCAAGCAACAGAGAAGAGATTTTATCAATATCAGAAATTTTTACTGAAAAATCTTTACCTGCGAGTCTTCCTGGGCAATTTCCGTTTACGAAGCAAGATTTAAGCCTAGTCTGATTCGCTTGCCCTTAGAATCGACTACCCTTAACAAAACCCCCCTCCCTCCCTAGGCGTCAACTACCCATTTCTTCTCTTTGTCACTCCCTCCTTCCCTTCATACCCACTGTTGCGAATTTCCCACTTAACTCTCCTCACCTGCTCCCTGCTGACATCCTCCCCCCGTAACCTTCAACCAGGAGTTACCCCTTCCTCAAGAATGCCTGTAAGGCACTCGTTCTCACGGACTTGACCCTCCAGACTACCCCTCCCCTCTACTTGTAATGGGGGCACCCTATAGGAAGATGGATTCTAAGGTTGCGACCGCACCAAACGACTCAAGGCAAAGTTCACAGAAGGTAAAGATAAAATAATTGAATCAAATGATAAAACTTAATATCGTTAAGCCAGAGCTTCACTCAATTTAAGTCTTCTCCTGAGGATAGTTGGTTATCAGAGTAGAGTGCCATTCGCGTTTACTTAAGTAGAATTATAAAGCCAACGACACCTATGCTTACTCCGACCGTTAAGAGAGCTCCCTTCTCCACTCAGGGATCATCTGACACATGGCCCTTCCGGAAATAACTTCAGGCCCTGTAGATCGCTCGGGTAAGTTGAGTCCGCTCAATCATAAAGGTTTTCTGCAATGCATTTTGATTATGCCTGCAGGAGAAAAAAACCTTTCTGATCGCCGTCTTGTCAATGGCCAACTGACAATCCGACTTTGAACCCAAACCTAGGTATGAGACTCAGTAGCCCTATGGCTTTTCCGTCAATGCAAGCACTGCAGTCAACTGTGTCTACTTGGCCTATCGGCAGCCTTTCTTGTGACTGCGTAGCTCCCCCGGTAAGTGTCTTTACTGAGTTGGCTAAATAGGCG
>QFET01014615.1:0-11284 GCA_003316355.1 Tuber calosporum
TCATAACATCATATGACCTCACAATCGTGAGTCATGAAATCATCAACATAAATCAAATCTAACATTCATAATCATAAATGATCTCACAAATCGTGAGTCATGTGAAACGTTCCATATTGCTAAGTCACGATTTGTGACAATAACCCAAAAACTCAACCGTGTCAACGTGGAAGACTGACTTGGTGGTTGATACTGCCAGATCATATTCTTCCAACCTAGAGTGAACCTTTTTAACCAATTCAATATGTTTTCACTTTGTTTTAAAATAAATGAGAATGTTATCAAGGTTTACCACCAACCCATGATCTAAGAATTCGTAGAGAGTTTTATTCATCATGGCCTGAAATGTTGCGGGCGCATTGATCAGCCTCAACGGCATTACTTTGAATTCAAAATGGCCATACAGGGTGTGGAATGCCGTTTTCCACTCATCCTCTTCTTTAATTCTTAGAAGGTAATAACTATCTTTCAAGTCTAGCTAAGTGAATATTTGGGCTCCAGCAACCAGGTCACATAGTTCGCTCATGAGCGGCAATGGATATTAGTTAGCCACCATGAGTTTATTTCCCGGTCAGTAATCCACACACAGCCTCATAGAACCATCAGGTTTAGCACCAAATAAAATTGGTGCCTCTGCTGGAGATTTGCTTTCCACGATTTCCCCCTGATCCTGCATTTTCTTCAGGTATTTGCTTGGCAAGTCTAGCTGGTGGGCAGACATTTGATATATAGGGCCCCATGGAGGTACTACACCGGGTATCAAGTCAATTACGTGATCTAAGGTCCTTCTTCCCGCTAGTTTTTCTGCTGTTTCCGATGCAAACACCCTTTTGAATTAATGGTATTCCTGAGGTATTTGTATGAACTCAGTTGCATCTGGTAGTAAGGGAGATTCCCCCTCGATTCTTCCAATATACTGGGCACTTGGGTCATTGGCTACGGTTTCGTCCCATTCACATGTAAGGTCTACCCTTCATCATTAACATGACTCTGACATTTTTCATCTTTAAATATCCATTTTTGCGCATCCTCAATGTCCCTTATGGGATGTTTTGTATGCCACCAGCCAAAAGGGATGATAAGGTCATATTTGCTGGCGTTAGCAATTTCGCATGAAATATGAGATCGGTAGGCATTGTTCCCAATTTCTAATAGGATAGGCTGTGTATAGTGCTCTCTCCCATTTGATGATTTGGTTACTTCGAAGGTATAAATGTCTAAGCTATATGCGCTTGTGTGGTATGGTATGCGATGTTTGTTAACTAGTTCCTGGTTAATTAGGAATATGATAGATCCTGAGTCTAAGAGCAACTGAATATGCATCCGTTCTCCATAGGCTTCAATAGTCACCCTGCCTTCTGGGCATGAATAATAAGGCGGGGCTAGCGCATCAGTTTTGTTTCTTTTGTTATGGCCACTTGGGGCCTGTGTGGGTCTTTTGTATAACAAGTTTATTGTTGTGGTAACTAGGGTGTTTGTTAACATATGCGGATAGTTTCGGCTATTGAAGCCTCCTCAGACAACCTAAAATCTCTGTCTTTAGTGTATTGGGCAGCCTATTTCTAGTTGTATTTACCCCTTGCGGAAGGGTTCCCATACACTGGCCATTTGCCCTGCCTAACTGGAGCCGAACTCATATTATTACGTTCCGTTCATGGGATTCTTGGCTGATCACCACGATTACCACATGAGTCTATCGTGCCTATCCTGCCCACAAAGCAAGAGTCTAGGTTCAGGACAGATTTATCCTACTCCATTTAGCATGTGCACTAGGTAGCTCTAGTTTCTCATTCTCCTTCAACTTGATTTTTCTTGATGTCAGGAATCCTGTTCTGTTTGTACAATTATTCCGTTGTCCAGCCTACTTGTTATATATTCTTGTTCCTGGAAGGTTTCTCATGATCTATGCTTTTCTCATTCCTCCTTGTCATTCTTGATAAGCTTTTTGTTAGCGCTGGTCAGTCCACTCTTCGATGGATCACGGGAAAGGATTTAGGGCTTTATAAGGACACGGGTTTAATCGACCTTCTTGCAAACCGAGGTCCGATCTACACCAAATATTGTGCACCGCTTTCTTCTTTTTGAGTTTCAGGTTCCCAGAGTTAGTCCAGGATTACCACAAGCCACCGTCCCTGTAAATCGCTTCTTGATCGCCTCTCATTCTTTGTTCTGCATTACTCCCGTAGGTCTGGCCTGCTTTTCTTGTTTCTCGCTTGGCTTTGAGTTTCCCACGGAGAAGCGTTGACAATCTGCTACTAGGACCTTGCAGAGGTCGAGGCCTCTTGTGGATTTTGTTTTCGGTAAGAGGTCTGTAACCGAGTACCCAGTCGACATCACTGCCACTGCCTGCAAACCTTATTGTAGGTTTCATCCTTGTCGTCCTGACCTCAAATTCTGGGTTGGTTGACTGGGTTCACCCTTTTTGTTAGTGACGTTAACCCCTTTGGTGACATTGTTGTCAGGGGTCCTCGATATTGGGGTTTGAATTTTCCCCGTTTCTGTCGTATAACCAATACCTGGGCCTGTTTCCTACAGAACTTGCAAGTATAGTTGGCCAAAGTGCAATGGGTGCATGGATTGGCTATCTTTCGCTCTTCAATTTTGTCCTTAGGGATACCTTTATGAGCTTCCACCCAATTTGTGTGCTCAACCTTTCCTTCGGTGGTGGCTTTCCCCACTTTTTCATCTTGTTTCTTCAATTTGGATCCAGCTTTTTCAGCTGCCGTAAAGATTTTTCGCTTTTTATTTCCAGTAGTGGTCTTGCAAGATTTGGATTCCTCCTCCCGTTTTGTGTTCTTTGAGTAACTTTTTCCCTAGTTGTTTTTTCTGAATAGCCCTTGTTACTTAAACGATTCTTCTGCCTTGGTAACCCCAAGAACCCCCTTGATCCATTCGCTATCCAAGTCATGATTTCAATGCGATAGTGTATCCATAGCTTCAATAGGAAGTTGCCACTGAATTATGATTCTTCAAGCGATACCAGATACTTCTGCCTCGATGTTGTAATTTTCTATACCAGAGAGATACTTCTCTATATCCTTTGTCTACCTGACGTTCTCTATCTTGGCTAATGCCTTGTGCGCTTTATGCTACACTGAGAGCCGTTCAGTAACTTCAGCCCGGAAGCTGATCCAGAAATTGTAACCCTCATATTTTGGGAATCCGAGATCCTCAGTTATTTTCTTACAGTAGGTTATTGCGATTAGGGGCCACCTTGGTCCCTTCCATTCTTCCTAATGCATACTTGATGCGTTCCCCATTGTCTTCTCATTGTCATGGGTTTCTCTCTAAGTAATCCTTGCAATTTATTAACCATACTCACACATCCGGGGTAGGCTTATTCTTAAATTTGAAGTATGTATCCATCTGTCATCTGTAGGTACGAGCTAATGCTTGTCCTAGTTGGTCGAGCCATGCATCTGCCTCGGATTCGAACTGTCGTCCTGGTAAGGGTCTTCGTGATGGCTCACTTCCTTTCAAGTGGGGCTACCTCCGCCTTCTGAGCCAGGGTTATCGTCGCAAAGATTAGGTGCATTTGCTGGTGGAGGCGGTGGTGGTCCCTTTCCGCTATTTCAGTTTCCATCTCCACGATCCACTCACTTTCCCTTATTTCTGTAGGGGATGATCTAGAACTCTTCTCCACTATCAGCCGTTGTCCATTTTTCCAAACACGGATTTTCAACAGGTTGTAGTTCCACGGTTTTCCACACATTACGGGAGTTTCTGAGAACTTGCAGTTGCATTACCTCTTTGTTTATTCGGGCTAACATACGACTCAATTGGTCTTACGCTGCATTCTGCATTTTGTTATTAGCTTAACTCTGAATGAATTCATGTTCTAATCGGTGGTGGAGTTCTCTGAACTCCTGTCAGGTTCGCTCATGTTCTTCCTGTGCCGCAACCTGCCTTTGCAGATGTTCATCTCATTGGCGGGCTAGAGCTTCTTCCAATTGGCGATCTTGGTCAAGAGATTCCTGCCCTGTTACATTGATGTTAGCATGATGTTGAGTACTTACTGCTTCGCGGTGCGTTCCTGGCTGTTCCTGATCTTGTAAGTTGGACTCCAGCTTCTTAGTAGTTACTGTTTGGAAATTCATCGTCTGTGCCGCCAGCATTTCTAACCCATTATGGACCTGTTTTAACTCTTCTACCATGATTTGATCTCCCCGCGCGATACGGTTTGCAAGGGGCTGAAGTTGGTCTGCCTGAACATGCACTTGACTGGACAGTCAGTTGTATTCTAGATAGTATTGTGGACTAATTCACGCAAGGTTTGGTCGAACTTGCCCATTGCTTGTCCTATGCGTTCTGCAAATTTTACCAATGGCGAGTTTCTGGTATGAGGTGGTCTGGGGGTGCTTGACCGGGTGCCGGGGCTAACTTTCTCACTCCACTAGGCTGTTAGAGGTGGTGAAGTGCCAAAGGTGATCTGGAACGTCAAGGTGCATGGTCGCTTCCTACAAGGGATTCTTCATCGATATCAGAAATGGCCTTGTCCGTATTCACGGTTAATTGTTGTGAGGACATTGTTTAATGAGAGTTTGGAAGCTTTCCCAATCCCCAGGCAGAGGGTGCGAAAGAGGAACTCATTATACTAAAAGAACTAGAGTTTCCTTCTTCTTCAGTGTCCTAGTCAAGGAGTGCTTTCCAAAGGAAGGTGGGACCATAAATATGTTCGTAGATTTCCTGAAAATCTTATTCTGGAGGGAGAAGTAGGGGATCAGTGAACAGGGAGGGTTCCTGAGGTTGATAGAGTTGAATCTCTGGGAGGGATTCTTGAAGTTCTTGTTCGAATAAGGAGATGTAATTTGAGGGATAAGGTTCTAGCAGAAGCCTTTCAAGGAGGGTGGAATCAGCAATGAGCTTGTGTGATTCTGGAGGTATGACTTGGAGATGTTTAAAAGTCGTGTAGTGAGCCTTGGTAACAAGGAGAAATATCAATATACTGTTAAGGGTAGTTGGTTCTAAGAACAAGCCAATCTGACAAGGCTTAAATCTATGTTTGTAAATGGAAATTGTCTAGGAAGGCTAATAGGTAAAGATGATATTTTTTTTTTTGTTAAATCCGTGGTTTTATTCGTACTAAGTATAGGAAAATCCTGGCATTCACCCTGAGGTATGGCCTAAAAACCCCAATAACATAAGAAACTTCACCTCCCCCATAAAATAACAAATAACAATGGAAACACTAT
The DNA here is from genome assembly GCA_003316355.1 of Tuber calosporum. Lineage (NCBI taxonomy): Eukaryota > Fungi > Ascomycota > Pezizomycetes > Pezizales > Tuberaceae > Tuber > Tuber calosporum. Next base: position 5,193 of record QFET01014615.1, read on the forward strand.
CATAAACATCAAGTTATCAGCCCCAGGGTGAAAATTCAAAATCAGGACCTCACGTCCGTGTCTCTCGTAAACAGAAAAATTCCCAACCTAAATGGAAAGTTCAACCAATTCTGCGTTACAAAGGAAACAAAACCCTTCATCAAGGCTTTCCCTTTATCCACTCTTTCCCATAGGGCTGAGCCTGGGCTTATGTCAAACATCCCCTGATCTACCCCCTGCATTGGCCGAGCCAGGCTAGGGCAAATAGTAATCACGTGGTAGAAGGTTTGAACTGACTGTAGACATAGGTCACAAGTTGGATCCTGGTCCTGGCTGGACTAGCTTGCCTGTCCTTTTAGATAGCTCTTGTTCGATCTCATCTGGTGTATCCTACTGGCCTGAAATTATGGAAGTGTGATGAAAGTCCAGCAATCGCGGTATGGCGGTCTATATATATAGTACTCTGGGTATGCCTCCTGTACCCATCTCTTATATACCTCTTTCCTAACCCACTCTCTGGCCTCCATATACACCTTTGTGGTGTTCTCTGGTACCATCGCGAGTCGGTTCGGCTTTACCGGAAAGGGCCTTGACTGGTATATCTCAGCAGCTATAGCCCCTACTTTATCAATTGGGAGGCAGACCTGGACCTAGGTGGTAAAAGTTGAGTCCCAAACCTTTGGGCGTAGACCACCACTTCTGTCGAAAGCCTTCCTCCTATTCGTAGGGTATGGGAAGCTGTCTGGGAGCGGGAAGCCCCCTGGCAGCATTGCAGTGTCAATGTTATTCCCTGGGATGGCAGACGTTAAGCGAACTACTGCCATCAGTGATGCTTGTCGCAGGTAGAGTCAGACTGGGGCTAAACATGCCTCTGCCAACAAAGCTGTCAGGTTGGTAGAGAAGAAGGCCTTGGTTATCCACCTGAGGACTCGATTCCAAAATTTCTGCATCTTTTTCATCACGTTAATGCTTGGGGTGAGGATCTCTGCTCCATATAGCATGGTTGGCAATAGGATGCCCTTGGCCAATCTTCTTACCCCGAATGGTGAAAGTCCCAGTCCCGGCATCGATAATCTCTGAATTAGTAAGAAAGCACCCTGTGTAAGCGCCATCCTTTTCATTAAATTTGTCGTTGTTTCTTCGTTACTGCTTAGCCAAAAACCTAGCCACTTTACCACTCTCTCGGCCAGCGATATAACATGAGATTGAAATCTTATTGGACACTCAGAGACCTCTTGCCTCAGTCGGCATTCTCCAGTGCACCAGATCTGTCTTGGCGATACTGAAGGAAAGGTCCCGATTTTCTGCTCAACTGTTGATCCTTTCCACCTCCCCCTCCAGCAAACACGAATTTTGATACCATGAATTGGACACAAACCTATTCTGGAAATCTTCTACATATGAAGTAGAAAAGCTATCTTCTTGGTTATCTGCCATGTGTTGACCACGAACAAATATCACAAAGAGGAGCGGGGAAATGGGGGAGCCTTGTGGGATCCCACAATCGATTTTATATTCCGTTCGTGACCAGCTCAGATAGGCCTATGTGACTTTTCGGAAAGCGATGAAAATCCGTATCTAATCGGTTATGTATGTTGGGACCTCCTAGATTCTTTTGAGGATCCCCATGAGCTTCTTATGGTTAACGTTGTCAAAACCCCCTTTCACATCTAGAGAGACCTTTGACACCTTCTCTCCGGCGAATTGACTCTACTTGACCCAGTGTTTCAGTGATAATACTTTATCTACTGTGGACCTCTGTGGCAGGCTTCCAGTCTGATTGATGCAATACATGTCCGTTTTATAAGCAATTGTCATAAGGCCTCGATTGACTATTCTTGCCACAATCTTCGAGAAAGTCTGCATCAGAGCAATAACCCTGAAAATTGAATATTCTCTGTAGTCACTCTTTCCCGGCTTTGGCAAATTATGCCTATTGACCCTTTTAGGCATGGGGGCTGAATCTCCCATCTTAGGAGTTTGTACACTAACAAGCACAGTACGTTTTGGTTAAGCCGACTTATGTTTTTCCAAACCCCGTATGGGACCTGATCTTGCACTGGGGCTGACTTGTTGCTACACTTCTCCAATGCCTCCCATACCTCAACCGGTGTGACCCTATCAGACAAAGGAAGTTCCCTACAGTAGCGGGGTGTCGACGATATCAGGTCCTGATTTTCCTGGAAAAAGTGGCTCATGATAATTGCCACATTGTCCTCTAGTGTATTACTATCTTTACCAGGCACTCTGTTCAGGATGGGTTGCTTGGTGAACTGATGTGCCATCCACACATCATTTTTCTTTGCTGAGGCAAAGAACTCATCCCAGTATTTGCGCTTCGCGTTTATAATTGCAGCCCGGTTTGCTTTCCTCGTCTCCATCTTCTCTTTGACCCCGCTCCCGTCACGTCCATCACGCCGGGCAGCAGAGGTATAAACCCTTCTCATCTTGATGATGTCTGGCGTCTACCATGCCATTGATCACCTCGTTGGTCTCTTCATTAAGGCCCAGCCTTTTACTATCTGTATTAACCTCGAGAAGTTCTCCTCGCAGGTCTTAACCGCTGTAGCTGGGTTACTCAGATTTTTGTATTCATGATCGACATAATCTTTTAGGGAAAATTCTATCCAAGAGGTAGGCATACCTTTCTCATCTCTCCATCTGATCTTGTCCCAGTCAAGAGAAGGTGTCGCAAGGTGTAACTCCTTCAAGTCCAGGTCTGTGAGTATGACTATGTGATCCGATCCTGTCTGTTAGTATAGGTCCCTCCAGCTCGATACCCACCCTAATAATGCTGAATTAGCTAGCGTGTAATAGATTACCAAGGGTCGATGTAACATAGGATTGTCTGAGAATCTTGTGTAGACCTCGGGTGTATTCGTGATTGTGAAACAACTCTGTGCTCCTAGCCGCATATAGTACTAGCCCCGCCTTCGTTCCCCGGATTCTATAGTCCGTAGCGGGTCAGTAAAGGTTGTATGTACATATAAATCTCCCACCACAAGTCTCGGTTCGTTCGTTTCGATAAACAGTTGATCAGTTGGTACTGTATGTCCTCCATCGTTCCTGTTGTAAGTATTTATCAAGCCAAAGGAATGGCATTCGCTTAACAAAGGTCCCTCCTTTCCAAAAATACTTATATACCAAATATCAAAATGCTTTGAAACCACTACCAAGTAAACACTAATCAGAGTCCTCAGTGCCACATAGGTACACACCCGTACCTTGGGTCAGGGTAAAAAAACACACTCGTAACCTCGAGCCCTAAGGGGTTGCCCATTATATAGTGTAGGGTCTTGTACACATACAAAGGAAACCTCAAACCCTCTGACTATATGAAATAAAGAAAGAACCACACTATTGCTCCCTGGGCATTTTGTTTTGTACAACATTTATTCTCCATCTGCTCTTTTCATTTGAATGCGCTGTTCCCAACATACTGGCCCAACGGCCTAATTTATCGTAGGGGTAACACCTTCCTCGCCTAGTGGTGCGGCCCGGGTAGCCATTCCTGGGTCATAGTTCACTTTTGCAGTCTCTTTCACCCTTATCCACTCCAGACAAGCCGGGTCTTGAGCTGAATGTTGGCGCTCGCAGGCGGCACATTAGGTGGGTGTCCTCATGCTACAAGCCGGGATTGCCATCTGTGACCCTCTGCAGGATGCTTTGCGGCAGGGATGTTCTTTTTCGCTGTGCAGTTGCGAGCAAATCGGGTACATGGGCAGATTCTTCTTGCAGCCTGCCTGGAAGTAGCCATACTTCCAACTGCGGTGGCATTGCATGGTTGCCGATGCCTGCCACATCACGTTCGACTGTTTGTACTTGCCCATAAAGAGGACTGATAGTATATCTTTTGCTACATTGTTTTCAGGAACCCGGATTATGATCGAAGTCACCCTCTTTTCATCAGAAGCAGCCCGGTCTGGTTTCAGAAACTTTGCCGCCACTATATCTCTCTTATATGTCACCTTGAAAGCCTCTATTATAGCCTTCTCCAAATCCTCGTTGTCTCTTGGGAGCACCACCAGGGACACACCGTGCATGATTAGGTTGATATCTGTGGGCACGCTTTTATAAGGCAGGAACTCTGGACCCCCATCATCAATCGTCTAGTTTAGTGCTACCGTCAGCTTGTCTTCGTACCGTGTATATTGTCCCGAGTCTGCCCCAGCCAGGGCAGTCAAGGTGACAGTTCCTTTTGTCCTATTTGAGAACACCTGTTTATTCGTTGGTGCCTTATATTCGCAATTTGACATGACTGTGGCGATAGCAACAGAGATCTTTGCTTCATCAGGGGCCGGGTCGACTAATGGCTGTGCCACCTTCATTGTCGTAAATATTATCCTCCTTGCCAGGCTAGTAGACGGATTCTGCGGCAAAACTTCGCTTCATCCCTTCTTCGAGCTTAGTTTCTGTTCCGGCTTCTCTTACTTTTTCTGCTTTGGTGCTGGGAGGTTCGGTGGCGTCGGGCCTGCTTCCACTTTTCTCTTGTTTCTAGCTGGTGTCTGTGGTTCAGATTATGTTGGTAGCTGGGAGGCCACCGCAGCATAACTTTGTGCTTCCAGTTGGTCTTGTCTTTTAACAATCATTTTCGTTCCTTTCTTAGGGGCCGTAGCCAGGCAGCTCAACAAGTCATCAACCGTTGGGATGAGGTTCTGAGTCATGGCTGTGAGCGTCTGGACCTAATGGGCAAGCGCCATAACAAACATCATATTTGTATATTCCGAATCCGAGAACATATCGGTGTTGAAAGACATCACTTTCTTCGTAATCAGGTTGTTCTTTCAGGGTCCGTCAACCTTGATATATTTCATTACTACTTCCATAGGTTCCTTGGAGACGGGGTCAGGGCCTTGGTCTTGCCCTCAGGACTCAGTGTTGATGGTGCTAATTAGCTTTGCTCTGGCTCAATGTCCATTTTTCACGTCACTAGATGCCATGGCGTGACTCAGAAATGCGTGGGGCACGTTTTTGGGTTCGTATAACGTGACGTATCAGATATCGCCACTTTTGAGGTGGGGTTTTTCTAGCACTTTCCCTATGTGTTGAAAAAAGTGCCAATTTCAACTTTATGGAAAGAGCGCGGCAGGGAGCATTGGCTAGTAGGTAAAGATTTTGTTTAAAACTTATAATATTGATAAGATCTCTTCTCAGTTGCTTGATCATGTCTGAAGCTCATAAGGGACTTCAATATTTATATCCTGTGTTTAAGTATTCGCAGACTACTTCTAACTTCTATATTTGCACTAGTTTCCGTTCTACAATCCTAAGTGCAAGAACTGTATTACCTGGAGAATATTGTTACCCCCGCAGCTTATCAACATGTCAGAGCTCCTTTATTCCATGATGGTTTGAACGATTTTTCTGTCGGAGATGTGATTCCACGTCTTGACACTTAAACTTAGGTACTCCATCATGGAATTTACCAATAGTATCTTAGAACTCCAAGTGGCCAACTTGGCTCGTAACCTATCTGGATACTGCAGGCTTGCCAAGTGTCTTGCAGATGGCTTTCAGAATGACTTAAGACTTACGCTTACTCCAATACCGTATCGTATTGCTATGCCTCTCCATATCAACCTGTTCTAATAGGTCCTTAGACCAAGAGAGGGTTATTTTTAGGTTATGAGTGTGTACTAAAGTTTCTCCTGGAGCCCACTAATCTTAATCTCATTGTTGTGCGGAGGGTCCTGTTACCTACAGTCCATTCCAGCGAAGGCTGTACGGAATGGACGATTACTCTGTGGACACAGATCCTATGCACTTGATTCCAGCTGCATTAGGCCATCCGTGGCTCCCTCTTTATATAACCTGTGTACAGTATCTAGTCGGACAGATGGCGACAAAGTATATGGTGTTACAAGAGGGGCGCCAAACCTAGGGTTTTTAGTGAATGGACACTCATTGCTGAAGGCGCCGCAGGTGATGTGCGGGCCCAACTAGGGTGCCGGAGGGGTATGAGTAGTATCTCACCCCAATTTTCATATAAATTCAGTGTTGGATTCCAGTAACTTGTACCCCTATGCCTAACTGTATCTCTATCCTCCTACTATACTAATGTCACGATTGCCTAGAAGAGCGCTAGGCAGGAAGGACAGAAAAGCAGAGTAAGC
>QFET01014630.1:0-19926 GCA_003316355.1 Tuber calosporum
AAAATGCGATTTCAAATTTCTGTTATTTCAAATCACGGTCTGCCAAACAGCCCCTTAGTGTTTCCCTATCTAAGTAGGTTACGCAACTTTGTTGTCGATCAGGGTTACCCATACTACCTGGGTTTCCATACTTAACTCAATGCCTAAGTACCTTTCCTTGCTCAAGGTACCTCTAGAGATGTCATGTCACTTTTGGAGGTGTTTTGTCCATTTCTCTGCATGTCCTTTCAGGAATCCAATGTTAGGCACATGGGTACAAGATACTGGAATCCAGCACTGAATTCTTACGATAATTGGGCAGAGATACTACTCATACCCGTCTGGCCCCCTTGTTAGGCCTGCACGTCACCTGCCACACCTTCGGCAAAGAGTATACCATCATCAAAATACCGAAATTGGCGCCCCTCTTGTAACACCATATACGTCGTCACTGTCTGTCCAACGGGATGCTCTTAGCAGAGTATATGAGGAAGGATACTCGGGCGATACAATGCAAGTGTAATCAAGTAGATAGGTTCTGTGTCCGCAAAGTTATAGTCAATTCCATACAGCCTTCGCTGAAAGGGACCGAATGTGGCGGGACGCTCCGTGCAAAAATTGAGAAGATGATGATGGGGCCCCAGGGGAAACATTTGAACCAACTCAGACCCCGAAAACATGCCTATCTTGGTCTAAGGACTTATCAGAACAGTTTGATAAGAAGAGGCATAGTAATACGATACAGTATTGGACCGCTTACTAGTCTTAAGTCATCCTGAAAGCCATCTGCTAGACACCAGGAAAGCTGGTAGTATCCACATAGGTCACCAGCTAAGTTAGCCACTGGGAGTTCTAAGAAACTATTGGTAAATTCCACAATGGACTATCTAACTTTAAGCGGTTGGACGAGCAACGACATCTCCGCCTGATAAATAGTTTATACCATCTAGGAAATGAGGAGCTCTGAGATGTCACTACACTGCGGGGGTAACATTATACTTATGGTCAAACAGTTCTTACACTTAGGATTGATGGTCGGAAACTGGTGGAAGCATAGAAGATAGATGTTGTCCGCGAACACTCAGACGCGGGATATAAATATCGAAGTGCCTCCCATGCTCTAGATATCATAAAGCAACATAGAAGAGATCTTATCAACATTATAAGTTTTACTCAAAATCTTTACCTACGAGACTTTCTAGACAATCTCAGTTTACAAAGAAAGATTTAAGCTTAGTTTGATTCGCCTCTCCTTGGAATCGACTACGCTTAACATTCAAGCGGGGCTAATGTCCGGTTAGCTATACTAACTTGGACAGACTAGTTACACTACTCTCCTCACTTGCAAGTCTGTTGTCAGACTTATCTACTTCCTTATGCAGCCTACTCAGGCACGCAAATACCATCAATAGGTACTCAGCTTATATCTGCTAATTCCTAGGTTTAGTGAGATATTGTTGGTGAAAACATAGCAATACTTTGCATGCAGTTCCTTCCTATATTTTGAATATTTACGCTGAATTTTCTCCACTCCATACCCTTCACATGATACCAAGTCTTGGACGAACTGAAGAGGCAACGTAGCTTTGGCACTTACATACTATAGGCTGTCTCACATGGCATCCACTACTTAGTTGAGTTTGGAGTCAACAATATCTGGTCCAGTTACATGCCTTGCCGGCCTAACAATGGTATCTTCCCAATAAAGCTCTAGGAGTCCAATATTCAAAACAGAGTGGCTTGTCAAACAGGCAGGTAGTTCCAGCTTATATGCAAGTATTACTACTTTTCGCAGAACTACAAAGGGGCTGAAGCTCTTGTCGTCTAGCATTTAAATAGGTTGCTTAATGCGAATGTTCCTTCTTTTTTAACATGATATTGCTGGCCTTTCTTGCCCTGCCTTGGTTGACATCTTCCTGGCTGTCATACTCTAGAGATTGCAGTCACTTTTGATCATGATATTCCTTGATCGCCCCAGGGCCCTCTGTAGTATTTCACGAATATCCTGCCAAGTTCGTTCCCTGTCCATTACCACAAGTTGCTGTTTGTGTATATTCTAAGATGATGAGATACAGTCACCGACTATTTGGTTATGAGATAAAATCTTAGTTTAACTCAAAGGGCGATTGTAACATGTGTACATGTTCTGGTAGCTCTATTACCACTCTTGTTAGCCTTTCCTTTTTCAGATTACATTCCTTGGATTTGATTTGATTTGTATTTGATTTCCCTACTGGAATCTCTAGATTCCGGCGCGCTGCTTACTGTCTGCTTAGAAGGATCGGCATGATTGTGCCCCTGGAGTTCCAAGAGAAGGAACAGGTTATGTATTCCGGCAGTAGGATAGAGGCAGTGTTGTAGGACAGCACCAGGATTTCCAGGACTCCAGCAGGGCCACAGGATTCGGGTAGCTGTACACTCACTGGTAATGATAGTGGCTGCGGGTTTCAAAAGCCTCGGCTCTTGCAGGAAGGATATTATGTATTTAAGAGTAGTCTCCTGGCTCGCAGGAGACATTAGACTTCAGACAGATGCCTAGACAGTGAATACACTTGGTTGAATAGCGATCCTATTATTCCCCTTCGCTCTATAAACCTTTCTACTGTAATCCCCTGGCCTTCGTCTCTCACCAGGTCTCCCTTAGACACCAAAGTGATAGCAGGCTACAGCTTAGGCTCTATTGGATAACCGTTCACACAGGCTAGCGCCTGTTACAGTGATAGTGTCGAAGACTAGGATAAACACGTATTGTAGACGTGTTCCGCTAGCTGTAGCAATGCAGGCTATTCTTCCTGGTAGTATGAACAGTAGCCTCTTCAATACATCTCCCACATCTGATTTACCCTCTTAGTTTGCCTATCAGTTACATGGTTGAACGTGGTAAAGACATTGAGTTTCACTTGAACTAACTGCATAAGACTTATCCAAAACTTACATGTTATCTGGTATCATGGTCAGCAAGGATCGATTCTGGGAGCACATGCAGGTGCTACACTTCTTTGAGGAAGATAGCACCCTACACCATAATGGGCAACTTTGTAGTTAGAGGCATAAAGTGAGCTATCTGGTAAAATCTATCAACAATGACCCAAATCTGTATATACCTCTCTGACACAGGTGCGGTCACAATGAAGTCCTTTGATATTGTGTTCCAGGGCCTTATGCGAACCTCAGCAGGTTCGAGCAAGCCAAACTTCGTATGTATTATTGTCATACTACAACGAAAGGTATTACAGGTCCACACATATTCCGTTACCAAGTTCTCCATATTGGGCCATTAGTAGTTTTCATTTATTTGTGCTATAATCTTATATATTCCTAAATGTCCAGCAATGTGTTTATCATGTTCTGCCTTCATGATTGTCTGCTTCAACAGCTTATCCTTTGGAACATACCAGCGGTTATTGAAGGGGAGCAAGCCCTTCTCTACGTCTAACTAGGCATCAAGAGTTATTCCCTTCTCCACCACGACCTTGAGAACTGTAAGGTAAGTTTGGCTTTGTTCTGCCACAATGTGAAGGGCTTGTAAGAAATTTGATTAGAAGGGATAATCCAGACAGGTCCGCAGCATCAGGGGAAACAGGATGTCATATTCCGGTTGAATGTGCTATTGTTCAGGACAAAAGATTCTTGTGGTAGTGGATTTCGGCCCCCATCCACGCGGTAGTCACTACGCCGGCATAACGCAATGGCCTTTTTGTTCAACTGCTACTTGTTCTAAACTATATTTTAGTTAAAATGCAGGAGGAATTCTACCCTGCGGTCCTGCCTATAGTTCAATACCTTGGTACTATTAAAGTACTTCAAAATCTAGTGATCTGTATATAGCATTTTTGGTGTTCAATCATATACAGAAGATGATCCGATTCCTTGATTGCATCGACTATGGCATTCATCTCTAGATCATGAAACTCGTAGTTCAGCTTTGGGGGCAAGAACCTCCTACTGTTATAGGCAACTGGACAGCTGTAACAGGCGTGAGCCTGTGTGAACGGTTATACAATAGAGCCTATGTGGTAGCCTGCTATCGCTTAGGTGTTTAAGGAAGACTTGCTAAAAGGCGAAGACAATGGGAGTACAATAGAGTAGTTTATAGGGCGAAGGGGAACAATAGGATAGTGGTTCAACTAAGTGTATTCACTGTCTAGGCATCTCTCTAAAATCTATTGTCTCCTGCTAGCCAGGAGACAACCCTTAAATACATGAAATCATATCTCTAAGAGCTGCGGCTCTGGAAACCTCCAGCAACTATTATTACCAGTTAGTGAACAGCTACTGTACTCCAGTGGCCCTGTAGGAGTCCTGGAAAGCGTTGGGCTCTTGGAAAATATTGCCTCTATCCTACCACCTGTATACATGACCTGTTCCTTGCCTTGGAGCTCCTGTGGAATAATCATGGCGATCCTCCAAAGCATACAGTAATCAAATAACTAGAACCTAGAGATTCCAGTAGGAAAATCAAATACAAAAGAAATCAAATCAAAAGATTGTAATCTGACAAAGGAAAGACTAACGAGAGTGGTAAGACAGGTACTAGAACATGTACTCATGTTATAATGCCATTTTTGGTCATCATAGAGTTGGCAGAGCAATGCACCCAAAGCGAAATCACTGGTCTCAGTTTCGAACTTAGTTGGATGATAGCTATCAAAGTATCTCAGAATAGGACCAGTGGTCAACAACTCCTTTAGATGTTCAAATGGCTGCTCACAGGCTGTAGTCCAGTCCCATTTTACATCTTTCTTCATATGATTTATTCACAGTTAAGCAACTTTGCTTAAACCATTTATGTATTGACGGTAGAAGTTTGTAAAGCCCATAAAGCACTGAACGTAAGTCACATTCTGTGGAGTCTTCCTAGTCTCAATTTCCTTTACCTTCCTGGGCATCCTAGATATCCCATGCTCAGATATGTTGTAGCCTAAGAACTTAACTTCGTGTAAACCTTTTAAATACCATGCATTTTGATATTTCCCTGTCGGATAACATTTGCTCATAAATGTGCCAGCGAAAAATAGTAAAACCATGTTACCTTCGGGTATCCAGACGGTAAGAGTAGTGCTATTTTCCCAGTTCCCCTTAACAACCACTAAACACCAAAACATAGTATGCGAACTTACCTTCAAAACAAATATCAGACCCATGAACCTATGGATAAATAATGAGAGAGTAGAAAATTGGAAAAGAGAGTATTCAAACATTAAAAGCATATCGGAATAGCTTGAATATACTGCATTTTTTACTCTTTTATTTTTTGCCTTTATTTCTCAAACGGAATCCTATCTTCTAGACCACCGTACGATGAATACACCAATAGTATTTGGACAAATCTTACCTGATTGGAGTAGTTTAAATGAGAAACTGGAGGGATGGGTAGTTGGTGATCATGTTGCTTTTAGGATGAAAAGCAAAGATCAAAGATGGGCAGACAATGTATGTCGAATGAAAGACTGCCCATGGAGGGTATATGCAAGTAAGAACCAAGTAGGGGAAATTGAAGTCAAAATTATTTCAGAATAGCATACCTGCATCGGAAGACAAATAACACCTGAGGAAGTTTACAATACACAGTCATGGCTTCAAAGGACAGTTCCACAGCACCTTTTCGTTACACAGGATACAACAATATCAGAAATTCTAGACTCACTTCAATTGAACTACAGGGTATCAGTAAATCGTGAAGCTGCAAGACTAGCCTGTGCTAGCTTAATCATTGACAGAACTGAACACTAGCAACCGCAATTCCAACAGCTTCCCGCCTGTCTAGCATTACTTCAGTCCAGAAATCCCTGGTTTCATACAGCGCTTCATACCATCGTAGATAATTGTGGTTAGGAGGGATATCGAGGGTGTTTTCTGAGGGTTTTCATTAGTCCAGCTGAATCTCAGTTATTATTTATACAAATGCGAAGGTTCATGGCACTTGATGGTACATTTTTGAAGGCACCATTTATTCAAACTCTAGTGTTGACTGTGGGAATCGATACAAATGGAAAAAGTATTATCCTGGCCTGTGCGATTGTGGATAGTGAGAATACGGCATCATTGACATGGTTTTGGAAAATCTAAACCTTGCAATTCCACAATTACTTTCTATGACTTTAATCAGTGATCCTGATAAAGGGCTGTTGGCAGCTTATACAGTAATGGACAATCAAGTTACACAAGCAATTTATTGCTTTCGTTTGAGTCAAAACTTCAAGCAATTTTCAGGTCTGGTGTTACAAACCTATCTATAGTCTGCCGGACAAGGCACACTATCGTGTTCGACTACAACAGGTAACGATACGTACCGCTAGTCTTACCACTCGTCAGGTTTGGTAGCCTTACGTCGTCATGGGAATGCCGAGTCCTCTCACTCCTAGCCCTTGCGACTGCTCCTTAGCGATACGTTCCTTGAATCACCATTCAGTCGGTTATATAAACGGATGGTCGTAATATAAATAAAGTATAGATTGAACCAATAGGTAAAATATAAAATAGGAAGTAACTTATGTCGTTGCCTGAAGAGCTAGCTATCTGTATCTTTTTTTTTCTTTTTCATTTTTTTTTTTTTTATATCATATATTTGTTGTTAAGGTACAAGAACTTGCATGCAGCGTTAGCGATTGCATAAACAAAACCTGAATCCCAAAAACCAAAAGCAAAAGAAACCATCAGCGTATAAAAGCGCCAACTGGGCAGGTAACTGTCCATCCACCACGTACGGTAAACTCAAGTAAGGGAAAACCAGCCAAGGAAAGATACAGAAACCAAGCCTTTAAGTAAGGAAAAGCCCTGGGTCCTAAGAACATGGAGAGGAAAAAAGCGGGCAGGAAGGAGACCCTAGGGGTTTGAGGGCGACCAAAGGAGGCGGTGAAGAGGTAGGGGACAGCAACATGTTAGGGGGGAAGCCAACATGCGTCTCGCGTAAAAAGGCGACCAGGTTGAGGAGGAGTGGTATGGCCGACTAGATAGGGTCGGTTGGGGCTATTCCCATGACGCCTTACAGGTGGCGCCTGCGGGAATAGGCAGTGGCCGCGCAGGAGAATATGGCATGCTAGAAATCTTCATCATAGTCCCAGCATCGTGGACAGAGGATGGGCTCCCCCTCAGAGGCCCATGAGGTGTAGAAGGCCAGGTAGCTATGTGTGCACGCATCTGGTGAATGTGGCCTGCAATGAACTTACCCAAGCCCATAAAAGGATATGGAGAAAGGGACAGTTTGTAGCAATAGTAGGGTGGGGGAGGACAGGCTTCTCTACAGTCGTTGATAAGGGTCTGGTGGGTCCGCCTCCTAAGATAGCTATCTCTGGCCGTTACCCTCCTTATATAGGTGCTCTTTCCACAACCCTAACCCTGGTGATTTTACTATAAGTCACCTCCTTAATATGACTGCCGCGTGAGTCATAGTATAACAAACATCCTATGACTCATAACTTGAGTCATACTATACAATCCCCATAGTATCCAATTCTATAAAAGGTCATGTGCGCTAATTGTGTCACATGCGTGAAACCCCTCACTCATACTTGTAGTCAGGTGCAAAACTCCTAACTTCATATGACCTCACAATCGTTAGTCATGGTACCATGAACATAAATCAAACCAACAAAATATCATAATCATTAATGATTTCACAAATCTTGAGTTATGTGAAATATTCCATACTGCAAAGTCACCATTTGTGACAGCTGGACGATCTATTTTGGCCTACTGCGAATGCGAACACAACTGAAGACCATGATACACAACTTGCCACTATTTGGCAACCAAACCCTACCGCTGCCAACTACCAGCAAAGCAAAAACCCAGCTTGGTGGGTCACTGCCTTTTTCCCAGGTCGAATCAACAGTCGTAAAACATCCAAGATCATTGAATTGATGAACCACTTGTTGAAATCAGAATATGAGCTTTCAAACCTTGACCTATTGAACGAAATATGCTATATCACCATAGAGTCACGATATCAGCACTATTCGGAAGCCAGTCACCAAGAACAAGGACAAACTCACACACCTTTTACTATCAGTTAACTTGTAATTAGTCGTGAATAGTCTGACCGCAATACTGTTCGATTTGCAACCCCAGAGTTGGGCGAAGTTACCCAGACCAAGGATCGTGTCTATATTGTTGACTTAGAGAGGAAGTGGTGTACTTCTGGCAATTTTTAAGAAAATGAAATTGCCTGTGGACATGCATTTAGTTTTATTCTAGCACTTGGGGAGTCACTAAAATTCCACCTGTCAGTAGCCTTCCAACTATCAACTTGGAAAGCAACTTACAAACCAGATATCATACCAATCGCCTTGGACGACATTTCCACTTTCATATATGAACTCCAACAGCCCCCTAGCCCGCTATACCATCCACCAACAAAGCTGTGAGTGGTACAAGGACGACTATAGTGAAAGCGAATGACTTGAGGCAAGCATAATCGAAAGACTGTATGAGCTCTAGCTCTACTCAATATAACTGAGCTACCTCCGGAGTCTGATCCATGGTGTCAGGAGTGTCAGATGTCTGGTACCTGGGGGCATAATCGTAAAACCTGTAACCAAGTAATGGAATAGAAAGACTTAATATGTAATTGAAATAGTTTAACAGTAAGTAAGTAGGACATACTACTTTAATGATTTATAAGTTCCTAAAAAGATAGATTTATATATTAGATTAATATTTCTTTTAACAAAAACAAACGGCAAAGGTCTGATGGTAAAATAAGTGAGAATCAGTGATTGTGAAAGGGAGTAAGAGAGACTTACTAAGCACTTATGATTGTGGAACAACACCTAATTCTGTTGTGAAACAAACAGGCGGCGGAGTGAGCTTACCGTAAAGTGACCATGCTTATAGAACTTTATCATCTCTCTTAAGACTTATGAATACCCTAAACACTCTGCCTTCAAGACACCAGCATCCCATCGGCCTAATGTCCAGTTTTCCAAAAATGAATAGTTTAGTTTCTGAAGATATTTTGAGAATCTGGTTTAGTAAATCAAGCGGCTTGATTCAATATACTATCACCGACTCTTCCTTCGAGTTAATGCATATGAGAGTGCGCTTTTCAAAACAGAAACCAACAGGGTATATTGCCTTCATAGACTGGATAGATTGCTTCTGTATAATAATTGTATTAGTATTGTTGACACTATTTCTAATGGCTTAAGAAAGCAACAAACTATTAAAGAGACAAACCAAGGCCGAGAAGCCATGTAACCATTGAAGACTTGGTAGAGAAGTATTTGTAATAGAAAAATAACTATTAGTATTATTAAAATTATATCAGGAAGAATCAAGAACCAATTCAAGAAAACAATTACTATAAACAGGCAATTCTACCATTACAGCAGGGGTAGAACGATCTCTGAGTCAGCTATTTCAAGAATTGGTATTATTATTCTTATATAGTAGAAGAGATATAAGGGAGACAAACAAACCTTATCCAGAGTAAAGCGAAAGGCAGATGGAAGCCCAGCGTCACACCTAGAGGTAGGTCGGAGTGCAGGTTGGTGGTGGTAGTGGTGAATTCTAGTTTAGCGAGAAAAAGAGTGGAGAGCAGACCCTACATGAGTGTAGAAAAAGGTTACCCTCTCACTACTGTCAGGTAGCATGGTCTCATATTCTTTGAGTCGTATATGTCTCGGTCAGTGGTATAGGTAAGGTAAGGCGCTAATTATATGGTCTTCGTGAGGTTTTCTCCTTGACTTCCCTTTGGTGGAAGGTGGACTGCTTAATGCCGACGTACATAGCTGCCTTGTACAGTATTACTATCACCTTCATACAAGTGAGATATGTTCCCCTGTTGTCTCTGTATATATCAGGATGTCATCTATATAGTTCTTGTCTCCAGCAACTAGCATGTCATGAAAGACCATATTTCTAATACTCTGGAAGGTAGATAGTGCACTGCATACACCAAACGGCATTACCATATAGTCATTCAGGCCATTGTGACTCTTCAAGGTGGTTTCCCATTCATCACCCATGGCTATCCGGCCGAGAAAATAGCCATTCTTCAGGTCCACCTAGATGAACATTTTGGCCTTTCTGAGCCTATCCCTAAGCGCATTCATCATGAGTACTGGATACTTATTCTTTAAAGTAATCTTTTAAAGCTATCGATAATCAAGGAATAGCCAATGGATTTTTGTATAGCTTTGGGCAAAGAGGATAGGAGCACCTGAGGGTGAACTAGACCAATGTATCTTCCCTTGTTCCTCCATGTTACAGATGTAGTCATACAGAACCTCTAAGTCTTACTTGGAGAGATGGTATATTGTGTCTGAGGGTGCCTTAGTCCCAGGTTCGAGTTCTATCTTATGATCAAACTGTGTATGCCTGGGAAGGGTAGTTATATTGTCTTGACTGAAAATATGTGCATAATCCAGGTATTCAGGGAATAGATTGAAACTAATGTCCTTTCCGTTTTCCCTAGTATACACAGCTATCCCCAATAGATACAACTTACTACAATACTTGGCCTGGACTTCTTCACTTTTTATAAACTTACTAGAGAATATATCGGACAGTACTCTGAATGCCACTTCTGCATCTTTTGATCCCAATCAATATTAGTATTGTGGTTCTTTAATCACGACATCAGGAGATAACAATCAACATTTGTGTCAGGCATATCTGCACGTTCAAACCTCATATCATTTACATGGTAACAAATCTCTATTCTAACAATTTTGGTGTGATGATTCCCAGACCCTGTAATATGGTTGCCACTTGCATCAGAAATTGGAGTCGTAGATTTCTGACAGAAACATAGTGGCTGGACCTTCGTGACCCATGAGCTACTCATCACAGCATCCATAGCGCCACAATCCAACCGAAGTTAAGCATCTTCACTACTACGATGGTTCTGAAAATTCCACTCTAAGAGGACTTTTATGTCTATTGACCGACTGTATGCTGGTGGGCCATATTGCCTTTGCCGCTTAGCCATTCTTTCCTTGCTAACAGGGTTTATTCCCTTAAGTGTCATAATATATATCTCATCATAATAATCAAAGTAATGGTGTTTACTGTCAAGCCTACGAGATTTCTGGTATTCAACACTCAACAGGTAAAATTGTAAAACAACTTCCAAATTTCTAAACAAGTATTGCCTGATTTACGTACATAAGCAACAAGATATAATGAAACCAGACTATCACTATCGCTCTTCCCCAAGTAAAGTAATCAACAAAGGAAATTAGAAATAAACCCTCACAAAACCTAATATATAAAGAAATCTCAAACCTAATCCTCTCATGCAGTATTGAATCAGCTCTGTTTCCTTGAATGGTGGAAGGGACTCACAAAGTCTAATTTCATTTCCTTTCTACCCTTTTCCTACAGGCCTAATTGCACAGAGTGGCAGTCAACTTTCAGATTTCTTCATAGTATTTATGTGGCTTACCTATTCAATACCATCAGTATGAACCTCCATTATAGGAGGTAATCCGCTGAGCTCAGTAATATCTTCAGAGTAGGAGAATCCTCAATGCATCAATGTTTGAGCACAGTTGAAGTACTATAGCCAGATTCAGAACCCCTCTGTTTTTTGGCTAGTTTGATGTATTGTATTACTGGTTGAGGAGCAGAACACGGACTCCTTAATTGACCATCTATCCCACTGTGAGAGCAGTACTTCAGTTACTCGCGTTTCTCAGTTTGTGTTACTGGAATGCAGTAATATTTTTTCTAATCCACGAATTTCTTAACCCGTTAGGGGTAAGCCACCGCCAGTTGGGGTTTGTGAATACAATTCCCTCGACCTCAGTCCTTCTTCAACTCTCAGTTTGAGCTAGACAACCTTTCATAACTCCGCTCCTCGGTAGTAAGATTTTATTTGACAACTGTATGCAGGAAAGATGCTACATCCTGCAGTTGATGACCCGTAGGGCATGACAGGTAAACATACCAAATAAATGCTTCCGGGTATGGAGTCTACAACCTGCAGGCCTGTCACAAAGCTGCGGTTATACCATTACCAGCTTTATCCATCACACTAATCCTCTCATAATGCAATTACCGGCTAACTGAAAGTATTCATTGAGAAACCTTTCCAGCTTTCCTGGCTACATAACCAGACTGTTCTATTAGTGAAGAGTGTAATCCTGATCTGAGAAACTTCAGAAACATATCTGTAGGCTCTTCCGACAACTACATTAAGTACAAAACTTGTTGCTTGACTTGAACATTCTTAACTTTGCCCTGAGAGCTTCATTCTTTGAAGTACTTGTAGATGCTATGGTACTATATCTTTGCAGCCCCTGCAAAAGTGCAATGAGCAGGCAGATTTTGACTAAATCCGAAACCTAATAGTGTCAATAGTATTTAAAGGGAATCTCTACATCTGGGATTAATAGTTGCATGTCTATGGAGTCCCCAGTGAACCCTTTTATCAACAACTGCACAGTTTTTATTTGCCACATATTGGATTTCGTGTTGTAATTGTCAAGGTAGTCCATCAAGGCATTACACTGCTGATCATTCCGTCGCTTCCTTGCTTGAATCAGGAAGGACATCTGTCAGTCAATAAATCAGATGAAATTTAGAAGGAAGGAAGTGGATCGTCGCTAATGCCGGATAAGTCTGAATCAACCAGTTTTCCTCCTTTGCAAACATTTTTACCACCTGGTAGTTAGTTACTACCACTGCTGCCTGGCTTTCCATTACTGAGTCTGAAATGTTCATCATAACATCTGAACTGATCCTGCTAAATTGGTTCCCTTTAACGCGCCTACATATCAGGTGCTTTACTATGCCGAACCTTATCCCAACTAGAGGCCCCTAAGGGCAATAGTAAGGATCAGTACAATAGGCCTGAACAGTGACTTGGCTACCTGCAGTACCTAGCTACATATTTGAGTAGGGTAACCATCATAGGCAGGGTAACCCAGATCATCAGTCAGGTAGTATAACCCAGCTAGGCTTATTAACTCTGAGCTCTAGTCAGGTAGGGTAACCCTTATATGCAAGGTAACATGGAAGTATACTCAGTCAGGGTAACTCATGTTAGACAGAGTAACCTACCGTCAGGGTAGGACAGGCTAACCAGCGAGACAGGGTAACAAAAAAAGCCCTATGAAAATATGTTAAGCAGTGTAAACACAGTTAGATATCGCATTCTCATGTAACCTAGTGCATCATGATAATACGAACTTGTGGAAATAATAGAGAGGTTACATAGGGCCCGCGGTAATGCAAAGGAGCATTATAAAGACTTCCGCAGGCTTTTGCCCAATGATTGGGCAGAGGTACCATACCTTCAAAGTCACTTATCAATTCCTAGACCACTTCTTATCCGACGAAAATGTTAGACGAAATGCGAAACCTTGCCACAGTGACTAGGTGTTACACATATGAGATATGGTACTAGACTTTCGAGTCTAAAGATGTGATGGTATATAGCTCCGGGAGGTGACTATATTGACTACAACCCACACTGGCAAGAAGTAGAATCATATCCAGAACTAATCAGCCTCGGGGAAAGATGACAGAGTAATTTATCCAAGTGGATCTATTACGTATTCTGCATTCTTTATAATCCGAATGCATCTGCACATGAGTGCATATATGCAGGAAAGACGGCCATCCAAACTGATCACCTGGTATTCCGTATGATGTTCGCAAATGGGCGGCATCAATTTGAACTTAGTTCATTTGGCAAAGAGATCGAAGGCTATCTACTAGTAGATTGCTTGACACCCTCAGACATATATATAGTCCGGGGGTTCATTTGCTGTAGTGGGGTCATACATCTTCAGGGTCAAACAGTGTTCGCACTGTTTAGACCATGGCCGAAGTTTCCAAGGATACTTCCTTTATATGGCCAACTTAAGTACTGGAATAACTGTATAATTAGTTAGCAGTCCCCCGTAGTTAAGGGATCATCAAGCAACGGAGAAGAGACCTTAACAATATATTCAGTTATTAAGTTAACAAGTTATAAAGGCTTCGAGAACCCTTTTATCTTAACCATACTTTTACCTAGCTTTCCTTACAGTTCTCCGATTTTCTCGATACAAGCACGGCCTAGTCAATACAACAGTACCGAATTGGCTACCCCTGAACACTATTTTGTTACTCTCCTGTCACCAAACCAACTCTATATTCTCTCATGCCTAGAGAATACTTTGATGCTCAAAGTTTTCATCAGTGCCAACATTGTTGGCACTGCCGACCTCTCAACTTTTGCAAAGTTTTTCCTATCTGCTGCGAAGAATACGCACTTGACCTCTGAGTAGTAGCACTTCGACAACTGGCTCGGATACAGCGAAAATATACATAACATATCTATCGTCAAGACAGACGGCGGGTAACTGCGTTTACAAAATGCTAACTATAATCTACCATATCCTACTTTTTGAAGAAAGACTTGTTGCTGACCTTGAGGAAAAACCTGCTATTCAAGCTAATTTCTCTTCCAGTTAGCACCTTTGGCCTAAATGCCAGACTACTGCTTATTTTATATTTTCTCAAAGAGAAATTATTTGGGTGTCTAAGCGAGCTGCCATGGCTATGGCACGGGATGACACTCGTATTCCTAGTCCTTTGGGACATGACAGGATGGTCGAAGAGGATGACACGGAATCTACCCCTTCGGCATCTTCAATCCCGTGCCGAAGCCATACCAGCTCTCTCATTACTCATTTGGGTCGCCGACCATCAGAGTACAGAAACGTGTCGAGCAAACTAAGAAGCTTGTCAATACACCAGATAACTTCAAGCCAAATGTTATCTATACATTACGCCACCTGGACCAATCCTTGAAAGAAAGTGCCAATGAGAATCACATTGCGATCTCACCACTATCACAAGAGCTAGGCAGGGTTTTATCATGCTAGAATTGCTGCAGAGCCGTATGGCCAGAGGTGAGGTTATTAATGATGCTGAGATACAGGAAGGTCGCCATGCATTAGAACAATTGAGTTGCGACACTGAATGGGAGCAGCAAAGGTTACGTGCCCAGGTTCAGCAAGAGTTCCGACTTCAACAGGCTCAACAAGAGCAATAGGCCCAAGTCTCAGAAACAAGGGACCGAATCCTGGAAAAGGCACTAATGGAACTCAATACTAAGTTGAACCAACAGGATCAGGAATGGACCAGAAGGATGAATGAACAATGAGAAATTGCTGCTCAACAGCAACGAGAACAGAGTGCGGATATGAAGGCATACCTAGATGCTCCGGTACTTCGATTAGCGGATAAGACACCTGCACCAACATAGTATGGACCTAGTGATGGTGATCCAGGACCGTCTGACCTAGGACCCACACTGGTACCAATAGAAGCTACTATTCCGACAAAGGAATTAGCATCAACTCCAAGAAAGGATAAAGGAAAAGGAGTTGACTGTGGAGGAAATAACCTACCACCGCCACCACCACCAGGTAAACTTGGTTATACCCCTGACCCAGATGATGATGGGTCCGATAGTGATGGAGAGGATGGACGGGGTAGAAAGGGCGCCAGGCCGGAACACGCTCAAAGTTTACCGTCTATTCCCAGAAACGATGAACCCGAGGACAGGTTAACTATGGCTTTCTTAGAACGTATCGGTGCACTCTCCCGACCAGCAAAGCTAATAGTGGAACCACACTCCTTCTTCGAAGGAAATGACTAACAAGATGTTCGAAACTAGTTGACAGCCTGTGTAGACTACTTCAATCGCAATCCTACACAGTGGGAAAATCATGCACACCGAATAGTTTTTGCCTTAGGGAAAACAAAGGGGAACAAAGTGGCACCCTTCTCGGAGAAATACCTGAAGGTGATGGGTGGATTAGGAAGATATACACTAGACCCAGACTATTCCACATGGGAATGATTTCAACAAGAAATTACCAAGTGATATATCGGCTTCAAGGAGGCAGGACGAGCACTAGAAGAAATTACTAAGGTAGTCTATGAGGGAAAAATCGATACCTATCTTCTACTTCTTGAAAATCCCCATCAATCAAGGCCTGGAAACCACCCACCTCGGTTCAAGAAATTCAAATATTTATGGGCTTCGCCAACTTGAACAGGCGTTCATAAAGAATATATCCGCACTATGCGCGCCAATTACTGATTTGCTTAAAGGTAACACTAATGATTTTTCTAGGGGTGAAAAGCAACAGCAAGCTTTTGAGGAGCTCAAACGTCGGTTTATCACAGCACCGATATTATGTCATTTCCATCCGGACAGGGAAACAGTAGTGGAAACAGATGCCAGGGATTACGTTCTGGGACATGTTCTCTCTCAATATTTGGACAAAAAACTACATCCTGTCGCTTTCCATTCTCGAAAGTTTAAACCTGCTGAACGCAATTATGACATTCATAGCAAGGAATTGTTGGTATTATTAGTTGCGTTGGAAGAATGGCGACACAATCTTGCTGGGACCGAGGAACCATTCACCATATACACCGATCATCAAAACCTACAATATTTTCTCACAACAAAGGCCTGGTCGGCAAGACAAATTTGCTTGGCTCAGAAGCTTACTGATTTTAACTTTAAAATCATTTACCGACCTGGAATCAGAGTGGGCAAACCAGATGCTATAAGCAGGCAGCCTGAGTACCGCCCTGAGGAGGGAGCTGAGCATGCCAAGCAGGCTATACTTCAGTCTCATCACTTTGAAAACCTCCAGAATAACCTAAACTTTGTTGTCTTTGTTATATCGGGAAAAGAAAACCCCAAACACCACAGTTAGCGGTTGCCTCAAGAGGAACAGAACAAGATGATAAGGATTAAAAGACTTCAACAGGAAGCAAGAATCCCTACTTGAGGTTCCAAGCTAGCCGCCGGTTATGACCTATATAGTACCGAAAACAACATAGTTCCGGCGAATGGGCAAATGCTCATTGGGACCGGATTGGATGTCAGATTACCAATCGGAATATATGCACGTATTGCACGACGTAGTGGATTAGCAGTCAAGCATGGTATTTCCATTGGAGCCGGAGTAGTGGATGCGGACTATAGAGGAGAGGTTAAGATCCTCCTAATCAACACTACTGAGAATCCTGTTCCGGTACACACAGGAGACCGGATGGCCCCGATGATTGTGGAAAAGGTTGATGAGAGAGAAATTCATGAGGTTATAGAGTTAGATGAAACTGAACGAGTAAGCCAAGGGTTTGGCAGTTCAGATATACGGTTGGAAGAAAACCAACCACAATTATGTTTCCTATATTCTGACAGAAAGCACGAATATTTGGACTCAACGGATATTACCTCACACCCGATAAGCACTAAAGGAAAAACACCAATGTCGAATGCTATAATTACAAAGTGCGAAGTCAAGAAATTTGATATATTATTCTTGGAATGGGTAAGAGAAATGTCAAATGAGGATCCATATTGGCTAGACCGAAAGAAGGAACTGGAAAGTTTACGGAATGATGGCAAAGAAATGCCGAAACAATGGTCCCTAACAGATGGAATGCTCTACTACCAAGAACGCCTATATGTTCCTCAAAACGAACACCTGCAGACAGGTATTGCACAAAGCTGTCACGACTCTAAGATCGCAGGACATTTAGGTCAAGAAAAGACTCTGGAAATTATCACAAGAGACTTGAATTGGAAAGGAATTGCAAACTGAATAAACGACCATGTACGATCCTGTACTGAGTGCCAAAAGGCTAAGGCACCAAGACATGCACGCTTTGGGCTGTTACAACCACTACAGGTCCCATTTGCTGCTTGGGCATCTACCTCAGTATATATCATCACACAACTTCCCTAATCTGCAGGATACAGCCAGATCATGGTAGTAGTTGACCGGTTCACCAAAATGGAACACTTTATTGGCTTAGAAGAAAACACGACTGCAAAGGACGTTGCAGAAGCATTCATCAAAGATGTTTGGAAACTTCAGGGGTTACCTACAGAAATCATATCCGACATGGACGCAAAGTTTGCCGGAGAATATTAGGAATCATAGAGCAAGACAATGAGCATCAAAATGAAGATGTCTACGGCTTACCATCCTCAAACTGATGGACAAACGGAAAGAGTCAATCAAGTGTTGGGAGGCTACTTTCGAATATTTGTCAACTACGATCAAGATGACTGGTACCATCTACTGCCGTTAGCCGAGTATGCATATAACAACTCGGTAACAAGCGCACATGGAATAACCCCTTTCTTCGCAAATTATGGTTACCATCCTCAAACAGAATGGATGAAGGAGCGCGAAGCTCAGAATGCGGGAGCAACTATGTATGCTCACTGGATGAAAGCGATACATGAAAAGACAAAGGAATCCCTTGAGAAGACTCGTGATGGGATGAACAAGTACTATGACCGCCAAGTTTGCAGTCAACTAGACATCAAAATTGGTGACTTGGTTATACTAAACGTGAGGAATATCTGCACCAAGTGACCGTCCAAGAAGTTACCACCAAAATTATATGGCCTGTTCAAAATCCCAGAGTAGAGAGGAAACCTTGCCTACAAATTGGAAATATCAGAGCGATGGAATATCCATCCAGTATTCCATGTATCGCTACTTGAGCCATACCAAAAATCAGTTTGACATGGACGAGAACAACCACCCCTGGTACCGGAAGAGGTTGAAGGTGACCTTGAAAGGGAAGTGGAAAAAATCATCAAGAGTGAAATAATCTCTTATGAGCGAAGATTCAGAGGACGTTCATGAACGATCCAAGAACTTCGATACTTTGTCAAGTGGAAAGGATGTTCCGAAGATGAGAACACCTAGGAACCACCAGAGCACTTAGAGCATGCTCAAGAATTGATTGAAGATTTTCACAGGGAAAATCCGGCAATGCCAAAGTTGGGCTAGGTAGTATCTACGGAAAGGTTGTTCCTGCTGTGGCCAAGTTATCGCAGAGGGTTTTTTAACCCTACCAGAAGGAGTACTAAAAGGAAGAATTGCTTTGAAACGAAGCTTTGGAAGGGGTAGCTGATGTTACCGATATGGGATATGGTACTAGACTTTCGAATCTAAAGATGTGATGGTATATAGCACCGGGAGGTGACTATATTGACGACAACCCACCCTGGCAAGTAGTAGGATCGTATCCAGAACTCCTCAGCCTCGGTGAATGATGACAGAGTAATTTATCCAAGTAGATCTATTACGTATCCTGCATTCTTAATAATCCGAATGCATCTGCACATGAGTGCATATATGCAGGAAAGACAGCTATCCAGACTGATCACCAGATATTCCGTATGATGTTCGCACATGAGCGGCATCAATTTGAACTTAGTTCATTTGGCAAAGAGATCGAAGGCTGTCTATTGGTGGAGTGCTTGACACCCTCAGACAAATAGATAGTCCGGGGGATTATTTGCTGTAGTGGGGTCATATATCTTCAGGGTCCAACAGTGTTCGCACTGTTTAGACCATGGCCGAAGTTTGCAAGGAAACTTCCTTTATATGGCCAACCTAAGTACTGGGATAAGTGTATAAATAGTTAGCAGTCCCCCGTAGTTAAGGGACACGCTCCGCGCCCTATATTTTCCTCCTGCTTGAAACTCTTGCCCCTTTTAGCCGAACAAAACTTCGCCCTTTTGTGTGGCAACAGCCACGACACACCAAATCTTGCCCCTCGCTTAAGCTTCACTCTTTAGCGACACAGCCCCACTTCCTGTGTAACAGTGATGGCCACAGCTTCCCCTGGCCCTTCCAGGTCAGCCTCGCGCACCCAACACCGTACAGCCCCCTACTCAGCCCACTCCTCCAGTACCAGCACCCCTGGACCCCTCCCCGACCACCTGATTGCAACCCAAAACCTCCTAGACGCTATAGTTACCCAGTTTAGCCTCTCCCAGGAATCCTTCCCTGCGTTTGACAACTCCCTCCTCCACAACCTTTCCGACGGGGAAGCCACCATCATACCACTCCTCTGCACCGCCCACTCCGGAATCAATGAGGTAGTCAGCCGGCTTGCCGCACTGACTATGCGCGTGGATGAGATCTCCTCCGCCATCTCGACCCCCGCTCCCCC
>QFET01014651.1:0-15069 GCA_003316355.1 Tuber calosporum
AACATCAGAAGCGAAATTGTGCGCATTACCCATGAACAAATAGCACATATGGGTTGGCAGAAATGTTTTGAAAATGCTTCAAGACACTTCTACTGGCTCTCCATGAGGAACGATTTTAAAGACTATGTCCGCAGATGCCACCTATGCCAGCTCAACAAGCAACCTACCACTGTCCTTGTAGGATCAGTCACCCCCCTCCCTGTCCCCAGGCAGCCATTCTCGTCCCTTTCAATTGACTTCGCAGGACCATTCCCTAGCGATTCCAACCTTGAACTCATCCTGGTTGTTTTGGATCGATTCAGCGGCTTTACCTACCTCATACCAGTCTCCCAGAACATCACAGCTATCGAAACAGCACACACCCTCATTGAGCAAGTCTTCTCCATTGACGGTTTTCCTACCTCCCTAGACTCTGACAGAGACCCCAAGTTTACCTCACGCTTTTGGACACAGCTTATGGCGAATCTCAATGTTGATCTCAACATGGCTACAGCTTACCATCACCAGACCAATAGACAGACTGAGCGCAGAATCAGAACTGTTCGCCAATGCCTTAGGAACTATGTTAACCCTAAAGGAACCAAGTGGGTTCGCCACCTACCTCATGTCCAGACTGCAATCAATGCACCCCCCAGTGATAGCACAGAACTCTCTCCCTTCGAAATCACCTTTAGCAGACTACCAAACCTCCTCCCAAGCGTCAGAGTTCTTCCCACTTCCGTACCAGCAGCAGACGAGATTGCTTCCCAGATCATGAAGAACCATCAACTCGCCAGAGATGCCCTCAAGAAGGCCAGAGCACGCCAAACCACCTCCAGCGAAAACAGAAGACAGGATGGACCCCTAATCATCCCTAACGAAACTGAAGTTATCCTCAAGTCAGCACCCTATGTCCATAAGGTTGGACGAAATCACAAGCTAGTTGAACCATGGTTAGGACCCTTCTTAGTGAGCGAAGGACCTGATAGACATAACAACTACAAACTCACACTCCCTCCAGTGATGGCAGGAATCCACCCTTTGATCCATCGCAGCCATCTTCGCATTTACCTAAGACGCAACCCCTTCGCCCTCCCAGGAACACCTGAACCCATATTCAAAGAACCTGTCACCATCGATGCCAGTGGACAAGAGCAAAGGGAAATGGAAAAGATACTCAAAGATTGAATCCATCGCAGAAAAAGACAGTTCCTGATCCATTGGAAAGGCTATGAGGAAATCGAAGCAACATGGGAACCCCTCTACAACCTAGAAGGTGCAAGCACCCTCATCAGATCCTACTGGTTCGATACCTACAATGAATCTATACCTTTCAGTCTCCCTTGGTCCCATGGCGAGACTTTCTCTGCCTTGACACTTCAGAAACCAGACTATGCCCCCCTCTCACCAGAGCTTGACCCTGACGGATTTTGGAAACCCCTTCTAGCCTCAGACTACTCAGAATCCGATACCAGCACAACACCCTCCACCTTGGACAGATCTGAGATGGAAAGCTAACTGCTTCATGGTATTGTCTTCGCTACTATGGGGCTTATAAAGGTGTAAGGTCCTGACACCAGTGATGGATATATGTTTACTGATTAAGTTATATGTTTTGAAATTGAGTGGAATGCTCCAAAGGCGGGTTGGTCATTAAGCCCTTTAGGATATTCCTTGTTTGTAGGTTTGTTTGTTTATTTTATTTCTATTTAAGGGGAATGTAACGGAATCCTATTATGTTTCTACTATTAGTACTGACTGGATGTTGGTTATTACTTATTTGGGTTTATACCTGATAAGCGCTACTATTTGGTTGTCCCTTACTACTTGGTTATGACTTCCTAACTGGTTATTTTTTCCTTATTTCGCTTATCACTACCCCTCCTTGCTTATACCCAGTTGGGTATCGCTATCCCCCTGCTCTACCTACTGGTTTTGTATAGTAGTAGAGATCTCTTGTTCCTTCCTGTTTGGATTCCATTACTTGTTCTGTTAGCTCCATCCTGTCGCTTTTAACCATCGGTTTTTGGAATATGGTTACCTTAGTATGCTGCCTCTGTTAGCATGTTTTTTGGACAGGATGTTTGCGCTTTTGTTTAGTTTTCCTAGCTACAATCTTTTGTATTTAAAGAGCCTGCAATCCCTTAAGGATTCGGACTCTCAAGCCTCACAGGACTATCATCTTTAATACTACCAGTTGAACGGTCACTCTATTAGTTCCATACCTGTTAACTTGTCTATTGAAGACCTATCCATCGACCCTTCTCCCCCTATCCTAATAGTATCTTCAGGGTCCCTCTGGGATTCTCGAGATACTTGGGAGTAGGTTACAAGTAGCAGAAGATGGACTGCCGGGAGGTTGAGGAAGTGAAACGATGCGATGATGTGGTGGTCGAGCAGGGGTACTTGGGAGGCTGGAGTTAGAGGAGTATATGCAACAGTAATGGACTCTTGGATTTCCTCTTCTTCTTCACTGTCTATTCCTCCAAGTTGAGCTCCTGAACCAGTTTGTGATATTTTGGGGGTAGAAATTTTTCGCTCAGAAAATGGGTATCTCTTTAAGCACTTACTTCAAGCAGTAATAGTGATAGCTGTTCCCTCAACCCAAAATCACTCAAAGTTAGCTTCCTTCATACTTAAAGCAGGGTTTAATTAAGGCTCTTGGTAAGTGGGACAACACTTTTATTTTCCTAGTTGAAGGTTATTGGAGGGAAGAAAGGAATTCGCGTTGCAACGGGGGAGGAGCTTCGTTTTAAGCGAAATAAAAGGGGGTAGCGCCAAGGCAATGCCGAGTAATTTTCCGTTTCAGCAACAACAGTTTCTAAGGTAGAGAGGTAAGGGACGTGTTCAACCGATTGCTTCATAGTGAAGGAGGAATGAATTGAACTGTTGGGTGGAAGCATAAAAGCATATTTCTTATAGAGTAAGAAGGGCCCGGGCTCATAACCTGTTCAAAATGTGAATGCCAGAGGCACAATCTATTCTGTGTTGATAATACTACACAAGTACCAGAGATGTTGCATGGCATGCTAAGCGAGGAGGGAGATAGTAGTCGGGCAGATTGGTACGAGTTCTGTTTCTTAAGTCTCTAAGCGAGGTGGGGAGTAGCTGCCATATTTATCCAGAAGTGATAACCCATATAAGCGAGAGAAATATAGGGAAACAAATGTAGGAAACATAAGTGCGAACATAGTTTGACCCTGAAATCCTGCCAAGAAAATCCCATATAAACATGCGTAAATCTAAGATGGTGTTAGCGGAATATTAGGAATAATTTAGATAATATGACTGAGATTGATGCATAAACCATGCATAATCAACCGTGAAAACCCGAACACCAAATAAGAAATAAATGCATGAAAACTCCATATAATATGCTGAAATATCTAAGAATTACCCTATAATATGTCCGAACTGTAGTAATGTAAACAGTGTACAGGTGGAACCAAAATACAAACTAAGTATGAGAAATATATGGTAGTATCATGAAATATACATAGGAGATAAACGGAAATTTCAACATACAAACCTGGTGGATTTGGTTGACTATACGGGAGAGAGATGGGAGAAATGTAGGAGAGGTATAGGACCTTGAAGCAAGGCTCATAGGTACCGGCAATGGCGTTAAACTAGATGTACACTGGTGGGATGAGGCCCAGGTGGTTGGGTAATTTGTTGAGAAAAGGGGTTATCAAGGCGAGTAGCTTGGTGGTTGAAATATTTAAGGAGGGAGAAGTTTGCATGGGGGTATTTGTGTTTTTATTGCAAGATATATTTGTCTGCCTTCTAGGGCGAATGTTGAGAGAAGGGAGGACCCTTGTGAGCTAGGGCGTACCATGGGGTGGTTTGAGGGTCTCATGCAGGGTTTTGTCCTCTTGTGACTTGCTGACTGGTAGATAGCTTAGTATGCAGAGTTTTCTCCTTATAAGGTGCTTTTATATTTCCATAGTTATACAAGGACAACCACACTCCCACATAGAACCAGAAACACAACCAGCGTTGGCTTTTATTTGGCCTAGTCTTTCATCTCTTATCTCGCACAGCTTATCGGGAACGTTACACCAAAGCTATCCGGAATCAAGTTTATTCTCCCATTTCACGGTATAGGCATCAGGTCAGAGTCACCCAATCACCCTCACATACGGGTGTGCTCTGCACACCACCCATCAAGGAGAAGGTTATCGACTACTTCCACACCGGTACTGATATGGAAAGAAAGAGAAGAGCACTAGCCTCATGATCCTGGGTTTGGGGACCACCAGAGTCTCCTTATGGGAAGTTATTACAATTCTGTATCATAAAAGCTTAGTATTATTATATCTATATTTCACTATTCTACTACACTATGCCCGTGTTTAGGACCAACGGGTTCGTTGCCCTAGCCCAGGCTATACTTCGTCGGGATAGTCTGGGTTAGGCTTATTGTTTGTCGGGATTGGGCCGGGCCAGGTCGGCCCTTTTTCATCCCTTGCTAGCCCCTTGTGAGGCTTGTATAGTTGTTCAAAATAACCACCAGTTAGCGAAAATCAGAAGTATACCAAGGAAGTCAATATCAGTTTTCTCGATGTCCATCTATAAACACACTCGATTTCCATATATACAATTAACTACCAGATATGCTTATTCCCACATCCAATTTCATATCAGAATCACTTGATGTCACAGCAAAACCTGGCTTGTTGAATACTTCGGTACCATTCCCTGGAAACTAGCAGGGTCCTTTGTGAGAATATTTTCAAGGAATATAGAAAGCCAAGACTGCAAGATGCATTTCCACAATATTACCAGCAAAGGAGCATAAGAATGAGTAGATATCCTGTTGCCGTCGATCGGTTCCTATACGAACAGCAGTGTTAATTGTATTTGATATATTACTACCTAGAGTTGGTTTAAGAAGATCAGACGGAACTAGGCTTAGGCTATCACTATCCAGACAGTCCTTATTTTCATCTTCAAATCGTGCGTGTAGGTTGAATATGCGCAGAAGTAAGGTATTAATATTTGGGAAACGTAATCATGGGGGCATCCTCAGCTTTGACTTCCAGTGGATGAGTGTAAGAGTGCTTCTGAGATTGACATACCTAGTCACAGATCTGCTTGAATGAGTATGAAGGCGAATTGGGTAAACCAAGATTAGTGAATTCACAAGGAGGAAACGAGTTTAGGGAAGACAATGAAGGGAGTGAATACGGGAATGATCAAACGTGATATATTAAAACCTGGTAATAGTCTGGTAATGTCTGATATTTATAAAAATCAGATCTAGCATCAACCAATGGTCCATTTTTTTTCTCCTTCATCGTGTATCCTTAACTGGCCATGCACAGAAGACACAGTGCACACCACCCACATGATCTGCAAGAACTTTCAAGAAACAATTCCACACCTGATGGTGCAATATGTGTTATATGCAATTGGTTCATGAGAAAGAAGAGAGGTGCAACCTGTCGGCGACGTGCTGTAACCGGGCCTCATGCAAGAGCCAACCTTGTGTGACCAATAAATGCAGGACGGCAGGGCCCTACTGTCACCCACTTAGACGGACGCTTTCACCATACAGCCTGAGACACCTGCCTTGGACGCTCGGGACTGGCGTCTCGCCGGTACCTGCCGGGCAGACGGGACGCTTGTGATCACAGAGTGGAGTTTTGTGATTAGTGTTGATGGAGGGAGGAGGACAGCTGCATGAGGGGGGAAATATATGATCTGACCTTGTACTGCTGAAAATCCTCTCGCTCAGACTTATTTTTGAAATAAGGGTATATGGTGTATGTCAACCTAATCTAGCCCTGTACCGTAAAAACTTAAATAATTGCACGGTGTGCTATGAAGTCCAAAGTTCCCTTCTTCGGAAAAGGGGCGAAAAACACTGCAAAAACACAGCAGTTTGCCCACTACGAGTCAGAAAAAAAAATACCAATTTTTCACCTTACTGAGAGAGGAAAGCCCAACGACATAGCACACCGTCCAATTATTCAAGTTTTTACGGTAATCCAATCGTCATATCTATGTATGATATGGTTTCCAAAAAACTAATGTAACAGGGACCCTTACTTGACACACTAAACTAGGTCTAATCAATGACATCTGGCAGTCTTGGGGGTTTTCTATTAGAGTTTATGATCCGTTGGTAATTTAGATAACTTAAGCTGGTTTCTGGCATTGTGGAGTGAGCTGTACCAAAAGCTTGGGACACAATTCAAGAACCCTCAATGCCCGCCCCAGATGCGGGATCCTGGTTCGACCGGTCTTGCAAAGTTTAGATTCGTTTATCAACTGACGGGTTGGCCACTAAGTATCCCTAACCCAACGGCCATCAACTTAAGCTTTCGTTGCCTTAACTGGATTGTGGGTGGTTGCACGATTGCTTCGATATTCAGTGAGACTAGAAGGAATCTATCTGTCTACCGGTCAGTGGATAATATGAGGCAGCTTGTGCAGTGTTTGTAATTTAAGCGGGCTGCCAGGAGAGGAGATTCAGATAATGGAACTATATGAGAGCCTGAAACTTCGACGTTTGATTTTCTAAAATATAGGAAATGACTGATAAAAATATTGATCGCTAGAGAAATTAACTCCCACACACATATCTCAACCCACAGTTCCGCACTGCAGTAAAGAGTGGAGACTATAGAAAAAATCAAGTGCAAAATGGATTCAGGAAAAGTAAGAAAAATGCAACCAAGGGAAATTTCAAGACAACAACCCTATCCCAATACATTAGAAATAGCTTCCCACCAACTCTAAACTTTCGCTAGTTGTGATTTGGCTACATAAGAAAATACAGAGACAGGTTGGGGACATTATGAGATAGACAAGGCATTCTCCGCATTGGTGAATTCCACCAGACAAACGAAAATATTCAAAGCAAGATTTTGTAGCGGGCCTACCGCAGAAGGAAAGAAAACATGGCAACCACCACCAGACGACATCAGTAACTGTGGGAGAGGTTGAGGCGAACGAGAGGAGGAAGGAAATCCGAGGACAGACATATCATAGGCCCGTGGTGGATGGGCCTGCGAAATTGAGGATAGATTACTAGGTCATGTTCGGGGTGGGAGTTCTACGGTGTTGTAGCAGCGCTACCACACCCACATGACCATTCTGAGTAGCATACCAGAGTGGTGACTTGGCGCAAGCATCCAATTTGTTGGGATCGATATCGCGCCGTTTAAGTAGTATACTCACCACTCCTTCTTGTCCGTTCTTAGCGGCACCTGAGAGTGGGGTACGGCCGTCGATATCTTGTTCATCTGGCTTAACGTTCTCCTGTCTGAGCAGTATTTTCACCACTTCCTCGTGCCCGTTAGCAGCAGCCCATGTGAGGGCTGTACGTCCATCACTATCCGGTACTGTGGTGTCGATGCCACCCCACTCGATAAGTATTTTCACCACCTGCACATGACCAACCCGAGCAGCCGCCAAGAATGGTGTTGAGTCCCACATATCCGCGCTGTTGAGGTCCACGTCTCCCCGTTCCAGGAGTGATTTCACCACCCCAACATCACCTCTGTAGGCAGCATACCAGAGTGGTGTTTTGCCGACGGAATCTGATGTGTCGGGATTAACGTCTTCGCGCACCAGTAGTAATTCCACCACTCCCTCTCGTCCATGGCAAACAGCCCGCAACAGTGGAGTTTGCATTGAAGTATCTGGTATGTCGGGACCGATATCTGCCTGCCCAAGCAGCAATTCGACTATTCCCTCGTACCCATTCTGTGCAACCCACCAGAGTGGTGTACGGCCGATATTATCTTGATGGTTAAGGTTGACGTCGTTCCGTCCAACTAGTAATTTCACCACTCCCTCATGTCCTTTGCAAGCAGCCCGCAACAGGGGAGTTTGCATTGCAATATCTGGTATGTCTGGGCTGATATCTGCCTGCCCAAGCAGCAATTCCACCACTCCCTTGTGCCCATACTCAGCAGCCCACCAGAGCGGTGTACGGCTGATATTACCTTGATAGTTAATGTTGACGTCGTTCCGTCCAAGTAGTAATTTCACCACTCCCTCATGTCCTTTGCAAGCAGCCCGCAACAGTGGAGTTTCCATTATAATATCTGGTATGTCGGGGCTAATATCTGCCCTCCTAAGCAGTAATTCAACCACTCCCTTGTGCCCATTCCCAGCAGCCCACGAGAGTGGTGTAGTGCCAGTGTTATATTGGTGGTTAATGTTGACGTCGTCCCGTCCGAGTAGTAGTTTCACCACTCCCTTATGCCCGTTCTCGGCGGCCCACGAGAGGGCTGTACGGGTACTGTCACCTGTTTTGTCGGGGATGATTTCGTCTCGTTTGAGCAGGATTTCTACCACTTCCTCGTGCCCATTACGAGCTGCCCACACGATCGGTGGATCATTCATGAAGTCGCTTTGGTTGAAACCACAACTTTCCACCTACAATCTCAACAACTCTGGAAAGGTTTGTAGAAAATCAACGGCCGTAGAGGGCAATATAGTGGTAGTCCTTTGTATACTCGTGCTTCTCCGGGGCTTGCGAAAGGGTTTAAGTCTACGTGGTTCTTGCAGTCGTCAAATAAATTCGGTACGGGTAATTTAGCAGAATCCGATCACTGATGCTTTGCCTTCCAACACCACCTTATTAGTTGAAATGTTCGATAGGAGTGTCCTTAGGATGTCACGAGCGGGGCAGGTGGAAAGACCTTCAACTTGCGGTGAATTATGATAATTCCAACTAGTTTCCCCAACGGTCTAATGCGGTGTAAGGGAACAGTGGAGAAGTGTAAAGGGGATTAACTAGATCTTGGAAGCCTTCTGGTCCGTGACAAGAAGACCAAACAGTAGGAATTTTCTTTGCAGTCTCACGCAAGTGTTCGGAACGGAAGAAGCAGAGAAAGTGTGTAGTGGACAATTGTGGGGAGTGTTGATGGAGGAGGCAAGATAGCTTAAGGCCTGTTTGGCAACACTGCAGCCTTTCTTTCTGCGACCGTTCCCATAAAAAGTGACCATTACGAGGCGAGAGGCAGAAAATTTAGGATAGGGAACGGTCAGCAATCATATAGGTGGCAGGGTTGCCAACAAGCCTTCCAATGGGTGGGGGTTTCATTGTGTTAGCCCGGGCTGAGTAATCTGGGCGGGCGGGCTGGGGGTGTCAAGCCCAGGCTGCTCACCGCATTGATATAGTCCTATTCCGGCAGCACGAGAAACACAACTACAACCAGCTGAAACCGACAGTCGATTCAAACGATGTTCCACCAGTGTCAGCTTCTTGCTACCTCACACCCGACCCTGCATTTCTAATGCGACAGCTCAAAACACCACTACGTCTACAGTGAAACACGACTAGAGATGATAGCGGAACAAGAACCTTTAATTCGGCAATGAGCTCCTTTCCCACCTTAGAACTATCTCTGAGAACCAAGTGGAGGAACGGCAAGAGTGTTGAAAGTAGAGAGGGAATTCGGCATGCGCTCGAAGTGGGTTGAGATTTTGTTTTCTGACGTACCGGATATAAGGCAGCCTGTTCTTCACTTTACCAGTCACATTTTTTCACACTCGTTTCGTACCGTGATCAGCTCTTTAGTCAAACTCCCACCAGCAGTGTTCCCAAGCGTCCAGGCCGTCCGGCTTTCGCCTAGGACTGGACAGACGCCATGTATGAGGCTTTTGCCCGGGACGGACGCCAAGTTGCAATCCGTCCAGATCGATTCTCGGGAAGATGGCTGGGCCTTATAGGTGTCTTGGTTTATGTTTCATTTTTGAATCTCACGAGCATGCTGTCTGTATTGTGGAGAGGCGAAACATTTTAATTCTACTATCATTAATCACATTTTGCGCTAAATCAACTATTGCTTCCAGCGATATCTGATCCTGGTTCTGAGCTCCCTGAACCCATCTCACTTCCTTGACCTAACCTTTGCTCCCTCTCCTCCAAATCTTGAAGCATGGTCTCTATTTCAGCTAAAGACTGCTCAGAAATCAAATCAGCCTTTCGCCAGGACTCTATGCATTCGATGTCCTCAATCACCTCATCCCCGTCGTATCTCAGGTCTATATTTATGTATATTTGGTTCACTCAAGTGGAGTGGTAGGGCAACAACTAGGCCAATAGATGATGTATGCGGCGATACGCATGACGAAAAAGCTCTGATGGGAATGGCAGAAGCCTCTTAGTGGCAGCTGTGCTCTACAGGGATGCCCGTCTTTACTAAGGACAGCCGTGCCGTGCTGGGGATGGTAGATACCTACAGGTGACGCACGTCAATTCCGAAGATAGCTGGGCCCAACCGGAAGTTACTATTTGCCAAAAAGAACTCGAGGGTTCGGCCGTCACCTAAAGCACTGTGATCTTCATCAAAGACGGACACCGTGCCCGGTCGTCCTTATTCAACCTGTCCGGGACGGCCGGGACTATTGCCCGCCAGGGCCCTGGAGTCCGCCCAGGACTGTTGGGAACACTGTCTGTTACGAACCCTTTCCTACTTGCATTTTGTATTCTAATAATTTTACTCTAATACATACCTAATTTTATTTATATATTGGAAGCCTTGTCTTCGTTTATGCATACAATGGGTTTGTTGGGTTTGTTGGGTTAGCCTGGGCTATCATTTTGTGGGGCTGGGTTGGGTTGGACTCAGTATTCGGTGGACTGGTTGGGGTAGCCCGTTTTTCGACCGGGGTAAACCAATTGGAAGGCTTGGATGAGGGAGTTGCAAAACTTTCACAGGGGTAGGAAGACATCAACCCCGACGGGCCAGATTGTTGAGACCAAACACGACTCTCATTCACGGACCAGGATGGACATCAGGGGGAGGGGGAGGTGCAAATACTACACAGTCGGGAAATGCCAGCCTCAACCAACCAGAAAATGACGGTCAGGCCACTCTCTCTTTCTTAGCTAGGCCTGGCCATCAGAAGACGGTTGTGCTGCTACAGTCCCAGAAAACGGTAACCCCTAGCGTGATTTGAGGCCTAGTAAACACCACCTTGTTGCATCCACTGCTTCTCCTTTGCTTCCTGAGCACCTTTCTGACAGCAACCGTCCTTGGACACCCCAGTTACCAGCTGTAGGACATCACATGAGATGGGCCTGGAATTTACTTATATTTTTAATTGACGATTGATGAATGGCGACGACTAGGAATAAATAATTGGTACTTAAACAAAACGAAACGCCCCGTCTTAAGGCTACCGTATAAGAACTGATCTCCAACACAGAACTAGAGCGCACAAATTCTCTACTTATTCTACTTCACAATCACTAACACTCTGCCCGTTTCACTCTGCTAACTAACCAAAGTAATTACCCGTAGAAACAGCAGTATTGTGGTCCTGAACAGCCTATCTCTGAATGATCAAGGAGTAGAAGAGTGGAAGTAAAGTCTAGGAGGAAAGAATTGTATTGGCACAGGATTTGAATCTTGATTGCCTATCTACCTGCAGAAATACATAGGGTTAATATAGAGAATAAAATGAATACATTGTACTTGTTCTCGCATTCATTCTTGTACTCCCCTATACGCTCTGTATTGTGATACAATTGTCGCACCATTTTCAGACACAATATCCGGCTATGTTAGCCATTTTTCATTCATAGCATACAATCAGGTATTCTCCTTTCTCCTCTGTGTTTAATAAAGACTGACTAAGGAAACTCTTTAATAACAACTAACACAATATGAAAGGGGTAAGGAAAGGTTTTCTTTACTGTAGTGATAGCAGGTGATGTTTAACCTGTGTAAATAAATAATAGGACTAGCTTTATCTATCTCTCCCGCGAGCATGATAAATATCCATCCGTGCTCTTAGCCTTTCCTCCTCTTCTATTGTCAGCTACCATACATAATAAAGGCAACTGTTAAGGGTAGTCGATTCTAAGAGCAAGCGAACCAGAGTAGTCTTTTAATCTTTTTTCTTTGTAAACTGAGATTGTCTAAGAAGGATTGGAGGTAGAGTGATAAAGATTTTGAGTAAAACTTAGGATATTGATAAGATCTCTTCTGCTTTGCTTGATTATAGATAAACCTCAGGAGGCAATTGAAAAAATATATCCAATGTGTGAGTGTTCATAGACTGCATGTATCTCTCATCCTAATTAAGTATTGTTGTGAATATTCTCTATCTCAATTCAAGTCTGAACATCATTTTTCCGCGAAAGCTCTACTCCCCACACTGCTTATATTACTGTCAGAGCTTCTGTTTCTGTGAGGGTGTGTTACGCTGTTCAGTTGGAGACATCACACCTTCTTCTGGTCTTTTAAACTAGACTTTCCCATTTGGAACACGCTAATAGATTGTGTGAGGCACATCCATAAAAGCTACCGGTCGTATGGTATAAAGTCCTATAGTCCATCTGGAGGTCACTTGTTCAATACCCGCTCCTGCAGGGTGATTGATTAAAGAGATATTTTTCTCCAATCAGGTTTGCATCTGCAAACACTCTTGCAGGAGCAGAAACGCGAGCTGACCGAGGGATTATTGCTCGACTTCCTAGAGTGCCACATAGACTTAAAATAGCAGGTCGAACGGTAGAAATGGGGCAGGCAGACAAATACTGATGACCAATTTGATCCTATGAGCCTATCGGACGACTTAGGTCACCAATGCAGGGCGGCATGACCCATGATCACCTCATATATGCATGAGGGTCTACAGATGGGCAGACTCTAAATGGAAGATTGCACGCTATCATTCCACTACATTAGGCCAAGTGACCGAAGACAAGAGATGTGAGACTAAGATCTCAGGGTCAAGCGGGTTGCGCACTCGTTGACCATAGTAGAAAGATCTTAGAAGTTGTCAAGCCGTGGGTTTAAGGTCCTATGATATAAATACCAGTACAGTCCGCCAGTCTTAGATAGGACATCAACTAATAGTGAAGAGATATTATTAAGATTATATGTTTTACTTAAATCTTTTACAGACAAGCCTTCCTAGACAATCTCAGTTTACGAAACAATATAGAAGCTTGAGTATATTCACTTGGCCTTAGAATCGAGTACCCTAGATATCTTATCAGAATACCAACGTGCCACCTTGGTTGTCGACAATGTCTGCTTTGTGGCCAGTTGGGCGGCTTGGCAGAACTCTTTCTGAATGACAATTGCCAACAATCAGTGGAATACCCAGACGTCACCACAGCCTCTCCTCATCAACATGTTACTATATGTCCTTCGACCATGATGGTAACATCTTGGGGAAACAGCATACTCTTGATTGTTACTGTAGTAGCCTACTTCCTTAATCACTCCTGTCTCATGCGGGACTACTGGGACTCTCTAATTTGCAACCTGCTGTAACTACATGCTTTAATTCCTGAATCACTGTAACCTACTCCCAAGTATCTCGAGAATCCCAAAGGCACTCTTATGATACTATTGGCCTAGGGGGAGAAGGATTGATGGACAGGTCTTCAATAGAAGAGGTAAATAGAATAGGACTACTAGAGTGACTGTTCAACTTGTAGTGTTAAAGATGATAGTGTTGTAAGGCTTGAGAGTCCAAATCCTTAAGGGAATGCAGGCTCTTGAAATATAAAAGATTATAGCTAGGAAAACTGAACAAAAGCGCAAACATCCAGTCCAACAAACATTCTAACAGAGGCAGCATAACAAGGTAACCATTTTCCGAAATCAAGAGTTAGAAGCGACAAGTTAGAGCTAACAAAACAAGTAATGGAATCCAAACAAGAAGGAACCATTGTGTTCAAATGTGTATGGGCACGATCTCATATCTATCGGAATATACTAACGCAATACTAAGCGAGTATTGCGGGCACGCCTTGATGAGGAGAGGTAGATTTATGAGGGTAGATTGGTAGGTAGTCTGTTGCTTATTCTTCTAAGCGAGAAAAGTGGGCGGTAGCCCCTATATATACAAGAGTGCACCCTCCCGTTATCTAAAAGAATATAAAAGGGGAAAATATAAGTACGAACGTGTTTTACCTTAACGTCAGTAGGAAAAACATAAGTAAGAACATATTTGACCCTGAAAACCTGCCAAGAAAATCCCAAAAGTTTATATAAATCCAAAGTGGTGTGAGGGGTTTCGTTGTTGATGATAAGATATTAAGGATGGAACAATAACCGCTAAAATGTGTGATAAGCAAGCGAAATAACCATAATACCAGATAAAGAAATATACATAAGAATCCTTATCATAATAATGAAATATAAGAGAAATAAACGCACAGTATATCCTAGCTGTAGTAATGTATGCGGTGTAATAGGTATTGCTGAAACATTAACCAAGTAAGAGAATATACGATATGTTCATGGAAATATTCATATGATAACGAATAAGAAATTTCAACACTTCCCCTCATTATCTATAGCCCAGAAGTCCCATCAACCGTGTAGGTGCCAGTTTCGCTAAGATTTTAGTACAGATATCGGCAAGGTTTTCTGACCACTAAACCTTTAGTAAAGTGAACGAACCGCGGTCGAGTACTTCTTGTATTTTGTGAAAGAGAACAGAGATGTGTTTG
This sequence comes from Tuber calosporum, assembly GCA_003316355.1. Classification (NCBI taxonomy): domain Eukaryota; kingdom Fungi; phylum Ascomycota; class Pezizomycetes; order Pezizales; family Tuberaceae; genus Tuber; species Tuber calosporum. The sequence goes on from QFET01014651.1 coordinate 14,423, forward strand.
GTACGTTCATTGAGTTGATGGTTTGTCGCAAGAAAATTAGCGCCGGTATTATCTGGGTGCAAAGCGATCGGTAAACTTAGTCTAATATCATTGTGGCCTTTTTGGAACCTTTAGATTTGTCGAGTAGCCAGTGACATAGCAACGTATTCCGCTTCGGTAGTAGATGTAGCGACGGATGCCTGTTTCTTATATCGCCAGGAGATACATGAACTATTTAAGATAACAATGTATCCTGAGAAGGAGCGGCGGGTATCAATGCAAGCGGCAAAGTCTGCATCAGCATAGACATCGATAGCGGGAGTTGTGTTGGGTGGGTACGGGTAGAACAATCCTATATTTTCCGTTCCAGCAAGGTAACGAAGGACGTGTTTAGCAGCCTTTAAATGTGCTTCAGATGGGCAAGAAGAAAATTGAGAAAGAAATGAAATCGTATAAGAGAGGTAGGGTCTTGTACCAGTGGTGAGGTACATAAGTGATCCTATAACCGATTGGTAAATGGAGGGGTCTGGTATCCGTATGTCTTCGGTCCCTTTTGTAAGTTGAATGCCTTTTGGTAAAGGGGTAGAAACGGAACGTGAGTTTTCCATACCATATCGTTGGAGGACTGACTTGATATATTTTTGCTGGGTAAGATGTATGCCGTCTGG
>QFET01014653.1:0-16272 GCA_003316355.1 Tuber calosporum
ATAGACGGAATCATATATCGTTGCCGGTTGCGCGATATAGATAGTCGAACCTTAACACATGTATTCTATTCTAAATATAATATTATACATGATAAATATATTGGGTTAACTGTTTTAAACATAAATCAATATTATCCAAAGGGTATGATACAGGCTTATAAAACAAACTTGAGTCTTGAAAGACATTGTTTTTAAATATAACTCTCAACCCTTGTAGTTTAAAGGTGTTTCATGATGCAACAGGCCTGGTACACCTTGGGAACGCTTTGCACCATATCAAAAGGATACTGGTACTGATAGAATATGCTTAGAGTTTTTATTCAAATAATATAACAGACACTAGCCTGAGGGAATAGTTAGAGAATAGAGCTTATGTGATGGCTTATATAGGTTTGGTATTTGAGGAAGACCAGTTAAGTGGTATATATAAGAAGAGTACAATACAATAGTTTATAGAGCGAAGGGGAACAATAGGAGTGCCGTTCAACTAAGTGTATGCGTTATTTAGGCATCTGTGTAAAGTATAATATCTCCTACAAGCCAGCAGACAACTCTTAAATATAGGACATCTGTCTACCTAATCGTGCCAAGGTTGTGGCTAGCGGCCACAACCCCTGGTTGCACGCTCGCTCTCAACCTGAGACACTCTTCCAGAGTACCCGCCTGCTCTATATGACTTGCCAGGACAATATAACTTGTGGCTCAACACAACTTTTGTGGCTCAATGCAAAATTATATATTTAAAGTACAAAATATTCTTGTTCAAGTTTATTTTTCACAACTTGACTAGTTTCTAAATCTCAAATACAATTAGTTTAGATATTTCCTTCTTGTAGGCTAGGACAGCTTTCATTTTTTTTGAATTCAATTTCATTTCATCATCAAGACGCTTCTGCTGTGCTCGCTCAGATCTTTCTTTGCATTTTGCGCTAGCTGTTACTGTTTTTCTGCCTTTTCCAATTCTGCATCCTCACGGCTTTTTACCATTTGACGTGTATCCTTAGCATAAATGACTCATCCTTTCTGCACCAGCCTTCAGTTTTGTGCTCTTCATCTTGCAGATCTTGCTTGCTCAGCTGCACAAGTATGCTCTATGTGCTCTATTGCCAATGCACCACATTGTGCTTGTACTAGCCCTCCTTGAAGTACCAGTTTAAGCTTACGCTTAATAGTTTGTAATAAATCTTGTACATCACACTCTAATTCCTCCACCATCCTCTTTAGGCTACGAATGGTAAGAGGGACAGTTAGTGATGATGCTTGTAGTGGTGTAATAGCATTCATCAATTTGCGAACAGCCTCAAGTAACTTGGCAATAACAATATCAGGATTGTAGGGGATAAGTCCAGTTGCTTTAAATCCAGACAGGATAGTAGATTGCTTAAATATTTGTTGTTGAATCGAAGCAATAGTATCTAGGAATTCAACTTTATCAAATTCAGCACATCCTCTACAGGTTGCTGCTTCGACAGCATCAGCATGATAATGCTTATAGGGTTAAAAAACAACAATATGTAGTGGTTGGAGGAGATGACTAGTATGAGGAGAGAGACAAAAGACAATTATCCTTTGGCTATTGCAGTAATCGATGAACAGCTTAGTGCAGTGGGAACCAAATCTGTCTAGAAGTAGAAGTCGAAAAACATTCACTATTGGCTTAAGGGAAAAACGTTGAAAATGCTTGTGCTATTGCATGGTTCAATGATCGTTGCTATACCCACTCTCTGACATACAAACAAGATAGTTATCCAGGATTGTAGTAGTTGTATACCCAGGTTCTTGGTGAATAGATCCTGGTATTAGCACTAGTGGTAGTTAAACAGATCTATTTCCACAAATGGTTTCACAGACTGAATCAACTTCATGGTTTGTTGAACTTCTAAGGTATGACTGCAGAGATGGGTCTATTGTAATAATTTATTTATTACGCCCAATACCAATTCGGAAGCCTATTTTATTGAAATTATATCGATCACTAACCTTAATATCATACCTATCACAGACCGCTTTGTACCTTTCAAAACAATTCAGTATCTCAGCTGGCTGATTTGCATTCTTGTAGTTACTATTGAGAGAACGTTACTTGCATATTCAATATTCTGGGTAACGTGTTAGAAAACGGGATGCCCAAGGTTTCCCAACTACTGGGACCGGAAGTAGTCCTGTATAGGCATTTTAAAGTATCGCATTTGCACAACCCGAGAGCATTGGAATACGAGCACTAGTTCCTATGGCATCTATCCAGTCCAGATACTGATATACGGCTAATTTCTGGTCCTCTGACAGTTTTCGGTTTGCTGGAACTCAATCTTGCTTTGATGCCACTCCTTGCGAGAGTTCTCTGAGTCGCGATATAGGTATTTAGTTTGTAAAGTATGATCTTTAAGATTTGGCTTTTCGTGTTCTATTACCTCAAGGGATGCTTGTACAACCGGAATTCGTAACTCTGTATCATGATATAGTTCAATCAAGAGACTTGGAAGTAATCTACTAGTAGGTAGTATCGGAGGCATAAGAAAAGTGGTATTGATGGTATTATAGAATGAAATAATAGGTGTATATTGTAAAGAAAGGAATTAGGACTTTGATGATGTTTGGAACTGCATGTTTGCAAAGAAACTCTCTAATTGCTCTGCTTTTATTAATTTTGAAGCTGATACTTTACTATAAAATACAAAATAGAAATGTTTAGACAATTCTTTTCACATATAAATTTCAATAATAATAACACAGACAACTTGAATGGTTATACTCATTGAGGTACACAATTGTTTTCCACTATTAAATACTATTAATATCCAAGCTTGTATATGGGTATCAAGGTTCCATTGTAGTTCAATGTACTATGAGCTGGTATATTATATTGATCTACAAAGTCCTATCAAGCTGTAGAGTTCAAATCAGCATTCAGGTTATATTTCAGGCATTTTAGATTTAAGGTTAAATTTTGAGAAAGCTATAGTATTACATTGAGCTACAATAATCTGTTGAGCCACAATATTGAGCCACAAAAGGTGTGTAGAGTCAGAAGTTATGTTGGGCTGGCAAGTCATGTTGAGCTGGCGGGGACTCTGGAAGAATGTCCCAGGTTGTGACCGCTAGCCACAACCTTGGCACAATTAGAGCTGAGACTCTGGCAACCTGCAGCTACTATCATTACTGGTAAGTGTATATGTACCAGAATCCTTTAGCTCTGCCAGATTCCTGGAAAGCCTGAGTCTTTCCCATGATAATGCCTCTATCCTACTGCTAGTATACATGATCTATTCCTACTCTTGGAACTAGTTGGGCATAATTCTAACTATCCTTCAAAGTAGATAATGAGCAGACTGTCCGAATCTAGAGATTTCAGTAAGGATATCAAATACAAAAGAAATCTAATCAAGGGAATATCATTTGACAAAGAAAATGCTAAGGAGAGTGGTAATAGAGGTACCTGAACATGTTCACATATTTGTCACAAATCGTGACTTAGCAATATGGAATATTTCACATGACTCACGATTTGTGAAGATCATCTATGATTATAATGTTTGATTTGATTTATGTTTATGGTTTCAAGACGCACACTTGTGAGGTCATATGATGTTATGACTTTCGCACCTGACTACAAGTATGATTCAGGGGTTTCACGCATGTGACGCGATTAGCGCACATGACCTTTTATGGAAATTGGATACTATGGGGATTGTATACTATGACTCAAATTGTGAGTCATAGGATGTTTGTTATACTATGACTCACATGGCAGTCATAGATAAGAGGTGACTCATAGTAAAGTCACCAGGGTTAGGGTTGTGGGAAGAGCGCGTATATAAGGTGGGTCACGGATACAGATAGCTAGCTCTTCACGCAACCACCTAAGTTACTTCCTATGTTATATTTTATCTATTAGTTCAATCAATACTTTATTCTTATTACGACTATCCGTTTATATCACCAACCGAAAGGTGATTCGAGAAACATATCGCTAAAGAGCAGTCGCAGGGGCTAGGAGTGAAAGGACTCAGCGTCCCTAGGCGACATAAGGCTACGAGATCTGAAAAAGCGGTAAGACGAGCGGTACGTATCGTTACCTGTTGCTGTTAAAGAAGATAGTGTGCCTTGTCCGGCAGACTAGGGATAGGTTTGTAACAAGGATCAACATCATCAACCACACTATCCTCACAGCCCTCCTACCTCCCCTCTTAACCTATGGTTTCCACCCCACTTCTCTAAAACAAGCTAACCGTATCGCCCTCTCTGTGCCCTACAAATCTAACTACAACTTCCCGTCCTTCCTCTGAGTCATTGTCCTCCTAGACACTATCTCTAAGATTCTAGAAAGGATAATGGCAACCCCACGATGACTAATTGGCCGCACTTTGGGCCTCATTCAACCAAACTAATGCGGCTTTCTTCCTGGACATAGTACCTTCGACACATTCACTGCTCTCATGCATGAAGTTCACCTACTACTGTGGGCAGGCCTCAAGACCTCTACCATCTTCCTTGATATCAATGAGGGCTTCGAATATATTTCCTCTAGTTGCTTATATTCACTTCTCCGCTCCAATAGCATATCGCCTTATATTTTTCCTTGGGTTTGTTCCTTTTTGACTGACTGCAAATGCTGCCTGATCTTTCATAGCTCATCTAATTTCCTATGGCCTGTTCAAGTCAGTGCCACCCAGAGCTCACCTATCTCTCCTATGTTATTTTTAATTTATGTATCTTCCCTACACTTGTCCATCCCTAAGGGGATTCTGTTATCCTATTTAGATAATTTTACTGTTACTCTTGGGTCCAGGTCATACTACACGAATACACAACTCCTTCAACATTACTATAATCGCCTTTGCAGGAAGGCAACCCCACTCGGATGGTCCTTCTCTGTCCCCAAGACTGAACTTATGCACTTGGGTACTCCACGGGATCGCTTTCCCACCTCACTGGCTCCTGTTTGTCTTGATGAGAGTCATTCCCACCTTCTTCCATAGTCCGATGGCTAGGAGACTAATTTTCTCACTCGGTTGAAACCTCGGCTCACTTCCTCAAGAGGCTAGCTCTTGCGCAAGAGGCTTTTAGTCTAATAAGGCAACTCTCTCCTCCAGGCATCAGCATAGTCCCTTATCTCAACTGCAGGCTGGATATAGGCCGCCTCCTACCTGCCATCTCCTATAGAGCTGACATCCTTATCCCCAACGCTGCCATGATGGGCAAAATGGTAGTCTCTTAGAGCAAGGTCCTACAGTGGGTCATCAACGGTTTCTTATCGACTCCGGTATCGATTCTGCCCTGCAAGGCTCGCCTCCACCTACTGAACTCACTCCTCTCCAACTGCCGAAGGATGGATGCACTATGACTAGCCTGCTCCCCTCCTGGGACTAACCCTGCTGCAGCTCACCTACCTCACCCATTTTCATCTTTCTCCAACTTTAGGGCACAGGACACCTCCTGCCTCTTCCTTCGTGGCCTCAGGGCCAACTATATACCCCTCCGCTGGGACCGACCAAGGCCTATACCTGCCAGCCACTCCCACCTCCCCATTCATGGTCTATGCCACCTCTTAGCCAAGGTGACACAGGAAGGCTCCCAACCCCCATCTCTTACCAGGTACAGTCCTTGCCCCTCCTCCTGCAATCCCGGGCGCCGTCTCCTACAAAATGACCTAAGAAGACTGAAGAAAGGATCTCCACACTGCTTGCATACGCCGGTCCCCATACCCCCTTTACTACCAGTACAAGAACTCCCTCCGCATACATGCCTTCATGGGCCTCAACCCCTTTGCAGCTGGGAGAATACTCCAGATGCAGGCTAGCAATAGTTAGCTTACAGCTCAACCTTCATGCAGCAATGCTGACTGCTCTCCCACCTTCCCTTCCCGCGACTCAGGGCATGAACCCTTCTAGCATGCAATTCTTCACTGCCCTTCCAAGTCCCAAGAATGCCAGCGTTAGCTGCTGAAGCTGTCCTCGAAGGGCCATAGTTCTCTGCTATGGGCTGAGCTGGACATGATATAGGTCTTGCCTCATACATCCGTGCCAGGCATACAAACTTCCCACCCACTATGCCAATGATATTCACTAGAGTTGCCTCCTCCTCCTTCATCTATGACTCAGACTGAGTCACTTTTCTTCCCTGCTTATACATCTTTCCTTGGGGTTATAATTTCACATGAGTTCATTTGATTCTATACTTTTTAAATTGGTCACCATTTTTGAGCACTGTGACAGTATAGTCTTCACTAGGTGAGAACTTGAGTGGTTATTTCTTTTATCTTGCACGTTTGGAATTAATGTTTCATTTATGCCATAGCTAGTCCTCTATGCAGGTTTCTGTATGTTAACAGTACATATATGAGATAATCAAAAGATAAATTCCAAAAACCCCATAGTTAAGGGACATCAACCCTTGGTTCCTCACCTCCCTCCTGTGTCCTCACCTGACCTATGGTTTCCACCCCCTGTCCCTCAAAACGGCAAATGACTTTGTCCTTTCCAAACCTGTCAAGTTTGATTACAACCCTCCCTCCTCCTCCTCCCAGGTCATCGTCCTCCTAGAAACTGTCACTAAGATTCTGGTAAGGGTATTGGCCACTCAGCTATCACTAATGCCTCATACTATCAGCCTCATCCACCATAAGATATACAGTTCGCTTCCTGGACTGAGTACCTTTGACACTAGGGTTGTCCTTATCCATGAGGTCAGCATATAATTAGCCCAGGCCTCAGGACCTGTACCCACCTTCTTGACATCAATGGAGGCTTCGATAATCTTCCCTTTAGTTGTATACCTTCCATATGCTGCGCCAAGTGTGTATCTCCTTATTTAGTTTCTTGGGTTTGTTCATTTTTGACTGGGCGCAAATGCTACCTGGTTTTCCACGGATCTCCACATATTTCCTAACCTGTTCAGGTGGGCTCACCTCAAGACTCCCATATCTCTCCTTTGTTACTTCTTATTTATATATCTTCCCTAGATTTGTCCATCCCCAAGTGGATTTATTTTCATATGTTGATGATCTCAGCGTTACTGTTGGATCTGTGTTGAACTAGAGGAATACACAAGCTTATCAGCACTACTACGCCTGTCTCTGGAGAAAGGCTTCCACCCTTGGAGAGTCTTTCTCTATCCCCAAAACCGAACTCATGCACTGGCACATGCTATATGATCGGTCTCCCATCTCTTTAGCTATTGTCTCTCTTGATTGCAGCCTTTTCCACCCAGCCTTCATCGTCTGATAGCTTGCTTACTGGTTCTCTCTCTCGCTGGAAACCCCCACCAATTTCTCAAAGAGGCTGGCCCTTGCACAAGGACCCTTTAGTCTTATTAGCTAACTATTTCCCCTGGGCAACGGAATTGTCCCCTACGTCCAGCATAGGCTGGCAAGAGTCCTCCACCCACAGATCCTCGCAGATAGAGTTAACCTCAGTGTCCGAATGGCTGCCAAGAGGGGGGAAATGGATCTCTTGTAGAGCAAAGGCCAGAGGTGGGTAACCAATTGCTTCTGATCTACTCTAGTTTCTATTTTACCCTGCGAGGCCTGCACCTCATCCCTGAACTTGGCCATCCCTATCAGTGCCGGATGGCCGGGATCTCACTTGCTTGCTTCACTGTTGAAATCAACCCAGCTGCAGCATGCCTGCCGCTATCATTTCCTTCATTCTGCTCCTACAGGGCAGAAGAGTCCTCCCGCCCACTTCTTAGCAGCATCAGGGCCAACTACATCCCCCTGCGATGGGACTAAACTACGCCTATTTTTGCACTCTGCTCCCACCTCCCCATCCATGGGATATACTACCTACTGGTCATAGTGACCAAAGTGGGTTTCAAGCTCACTCAAATAAACTCCCTCCCCCTGACAGGCACAGTCTCCACAACCCCTCCTCCTATTCCAGGAGCTGTCTTCTACAAACTGATCAAGCAAGACTTCAGAGAGGAACTCCTTGCTGATTGGACTCTTGTGTCTCTACCCCCTATGTAGTACCAGTATAAACCGTCCCTGGGCCAACACGCCTTTACAGGCCTCGCCCACTTTACAACTGGAAGAATCCATCAAATGCCTACTGGCTATAGTTATCTTGCAGCCCAGCCCTCCTCCAGCGACGTCGACCTCTTCCCCACCTGCCCTTCTTGTGACTCAATGGATGAGACCTTAGAGCATACAATCCTCCACTATCTATCCAAGTCCTAAGACCATCCGCTTTACCTTCTGAAGCTCTGCTTGATACGCTTTGGCTCTACACTTTTGACGGACCTGGACCTAATTGTAAGTCTTGCCTGATATATTCTTGCAAAGTATACAAACTTCCTGCCTATAATGCTAGCGGTAATCGCTACCGCTGCCTCCTCTTCCTCAGAGTATTACTCAAACTGAGTGTCCTTCCTTCTTGAATCTTTCCTGATAGTTATTAATTTATATAATTTTATTTTACTGGATACATTTAAATTAGTCGCCATTATTGGGCACCGTAGCGGTATGGTCCTCAGTAGGGGAGAACTACAGTTGTTATTTCTTTGTTTTGCATGTTTGGAATTAATGTTGCTTTTATGCCATGCCTAGCGCTTCATGCAAACTCCTGTATGTTAACTATAAATTCAGAGATAATAAAAAAAAACCCCCTTCATATCATCAAAGGATCATAATGCCAGGGAAAGAGAACTTAACAATATATTAAGTCACTAGCAATTCAGTTAACAAGCTCTCAAAAACCTTTATATTTTATTATATCTTTGAACTGAGCTTTCCTAATAGTGCTCCTACTGTCTCTCGATACCAGCATGGCCTATGCAATTCAAGAGTACCATATTGGCTACCCCGTAATAATTTCTCAAAGTGTTGGCTGCCTGGGTGCTGCAATCATTGCTGCTAGAACTGTTCTCGCGCATTTGACACTGAGTGACTGTATTAGCTGTTATCTCTTTGCTTGCTAGGTAGTCTGTAAAGCAGTAATAGATAGATTCCCAAGTTGTGAGCGATGGAGAGTACTGTTTTTCTTCACTACTTTGTATATCGCTATTGGAATCTAGGTTCAAGTATGTAAAAGAGGTGTAGTTAGATTGAATATGATTGGAGTTGTGGTTGTTCAGATCTGAATTTTCAGAGTTGACATGCTGAAGTTTTATATCTTGAAACCCTAAACTGGTTTCATGAACTGTGGACAAATAGTCTGCTAGGAAATTCCAAACCTCAGGCCTGAATTCTATAGTAATATTGCAGAGGCTTAGACGCATTTTCCATATTTGCTCGCAGTTAGAGAAACTCCTTTTTGTGATAAGCTTCAAAAGATTCTCATAGTTAGTAACTATAGTGAACTTTGTATAGAACAGGTGGGCCAAGACTTTTACTGACTCATGTATTGTAAGCACCACATATTGTTGGGTAGGGTAGTTAATCAGGGAGCCTGATAGCTTCCTCAAATAGAATGCTGCCAGTCTGTCTGTATCTGTAGTTGGTCGTTGGCCTATCCAACCACCATAGCTGGTATGAAATGAATCAGTGAATAGCCAGATTAGTTATGGGTTAGTATAGATAAGAGATTCAACACCATAATGATTTTTTCCTGCATTTTGTACTACATGAAGCCTGCTGCATACAAGTCTGACCATATCCATTTAGTATCACCAGTAAGCTCTGTACATAGAATAGTAATAGTGGTAATATATGGTAGAAAGTGGGAGATATAATTAACTATTCTACTAAAGTGCTGAAATTCTGTTCAATTCTACGGTCTTATCCAGTCCTCCACACTTCTCATCTTGTCTACTGCTGGGTTGATACCTTTATAATCGATCTAGTGTCCTAGGATATCATGTTTTTCTGTTCAGAAAAGACTCTTGTTGTAGTTGGCATATAGCTGTGCTTTCTGCAGCTTCTGGCAAACAGCTTGATATAGTTGATATAGTCTTTGTTTGTATCACTATATATCAGGTTATCGTGCATAACATAATCGGAGATATTATGGGTCGACACCTAGGTATGGCTCACCAGGCTCTATTGTATATTGTGAATCAAAAAGTGAATAAAACCACAATGCTGAACTCTTTCATATGTAAGACATCAATAGAATGTGTTTGTGAGATAAGCATTCATTATATGAAATAATTTTAAAAATATATGCAGTTTTGTCATTGTTATTGAAGTAATTGTCAATTTTTACAAATATGACTATGTTTAATCACAAAGGCCTATGAGCTACCTTAATCCTATTGTTGCTCACATATATAGAATGGGTAGAGTATTCTCAATGGTTTCACAAGTTGTTGCCTCAAAATCTAAGATAAATAAAGTGATCTACTAAACTCAATATCAGTACTTTTGACAAATATTTTACCCAAGCAATCTCCTAGCCTCTTTTAGTTACAACTTTATGAAAAAACCTCTGATTATACCAAAGAATGCCTTAAATGAAAGCCAATCAAGAGGACAGGATAGCAAAGGCTTATGAAGCTCTCCAAAGTACTCAAGGACTCTCAATTCGCAAAGCAAGTCAACATTTTAGGATTTCCTACACAATACTAAACAACTGGTATCAAGGATGCACGCAGCCAGCAATTCGATGCCATCCTAATCAGTAACTACTCAGCAATAAACAGGAGAAGGCCTTGGTCAAGTGGGTTGCAAAGTGGGATGATTATGGGTTGCCTCCACGTCGCTCTCATGTTTATCAAATGGTCTAACTTACAAAGTAGAGGTTGAAGCAAAGATACGAGCCCATGGACTATATTCAAAGCTACAGAAAAATGACTTCTATCTCATGCTCCATAGAGCAAGACTCAAGACCTTTACTAAGAAGAACATTCTGTCAGCATGGCCTGTGACTGGTCTAATAGCATTTAACTGACATCGAATTCTCAGTGATCCCACTGTTCAATCAAAAGCCTTATCACCAACATCCCTTGATATTTGGCGGCCATGTCTTTGCCCACTTACTGCTAGGAGTGACTGATCTACAAGGCTAAACCAGTTGGTAAAGTTGATACATTAGGTGCCAGAAATAGATCTAACAGTTGAGATCAGGAAGTATTTTACTGAGCTTGTTTCACTACACTAAGAGACAGAGGCAGAATTGAGATTTACCAAAGAACTCCTGCAGCAACAGCAAGACATACGGAACAGCACCAAGCCTGACCGCCACCAATTAAAGGGTTGTCTTATACTGGGATGCAAGCAACTTGCACATCTGTACAGAAAGTGAGAAGTCCTTGATAAGAAGAAGATTGCTGCAAGCATTAAATGACAATCAGTCAAGCTTGTCAAGTTCAATGAGTGGCGACAGAAGAAGTATAAGTCTAAGCAGGTAGTCATTATTAATGCTGATGATGAGTGGAAGGAGTCAGAAGGTTCTGGTGATGATGGAAATGAAGATAGTGATGATGACATAGTTGTTCAAAATGTAGGTCAAATTTACCCTATTTAATGTTTTATAGCTCATATTTCCTAGCATGAAAATCAAGAAAATAATGCTCAGAGGACCACTACTAGACGTCCCCACCGCTCTACATGCCATCAAATCAACTATAACATAGTTGATGATGAATATATTTCTGATTAAAAGTAACTGTTTAGTATCATACACTTTGTATCCTTTCTCTTTCATCATAGTACTTTCTCAAAATAAAAGTACATAGACTTGTTCTACATACAGCTATACTACTGTGATTACAATTTGAGAGAAAATAGAGTTTTCCTGGCTGAGTGGTTAACATTACTGGAATTGTGTCCTAATAAATATATCTGACCCATAACTAAGTATTGACCCATAACACCCCTGATTATGTTATATACCAATACAAAGACTCCAGACTCTTCTCAGACTGTATCTTCAATGACACTGGTAATAGCTCCTGGCAGGCATGTATCTCCTAGGAGCATAACCTTGCAGGTGTACCCTTCAAATTATGTTTGTATAGTGTGGGACTTCTCATCCTTAGGGTCCACCTGGGTCTGAAAGTACTTGTCATTGAGGTCTATCTTATATGGAAATTTGACTGTTTGCACAGTGTTGCGTATAAGCGGCCCATTTAGAATAGCAGCTTCGCCTATCCTGGTGTTATATTTATAAGGCGAAGGTCTACCAATACTCTTCTCCTACAAGCAGGTTTTTCTTGCATGAACATGCTGGCACCTCCAGAGGTTTTTGATCTGTAGTGTATCCCAGCCTGGATTTGTTTCTCGTTCCATACTTTAAACTTATGAATCAATATTTCATGGGTCTTAAGGTTGGCATCAGGACAAAGAGGTCTGAGTCCTTATTCCTGATCGTGTAGTTAAACAGCCGGCATGGTGGGAGAGATTCAAGTATTTCTTTGATTAAAACCTTCAGGAATATCTTGAGAAACTCTGGCCTACTTCTTGTAGAATGAGTATAGGGCGAGGCTCCGTGCCGTTCCCTCTGCAGTTTACTATGACTTTGTAATCAGGCAGGTAGAGGGTGTAGTTCTGGGAGTCAACAACTGCTCGAAAGGGTATAAGGTTATCCACACTGAGTAGAATATCAGAATCTGAGACTGGAGTGAAACCCATATATACCATAGGTACCTTCATGCTTCCAATTTCAATATATATAATACAGTCATTATTGCGGCTTGATCTGGATCCTTTGCAAAGATTTTGAGCATAATAGGAATATTCTTATTTGTATAAGGGATAATATTTGTTGTGATAAAGTGATTTATAATAAGGCTACAAGAAATATTTCAAGTGTCTGCTAGTAATAGGAGCACCCTGTAGGAAGATAGATCTTAAGGTTGCGACTACACTAAAGACTTAAAGCAAAATTCAAAGAAGGTAAAGATTATAGATAATAGAATCAACAAATAAAACTTAATATCGTTAAGCCCGTACTTTACTCAATTCAACCACTTCTCAAGAGGATAGTTTGTGTTCAGAGTAGAGTGTCATTCGTGTTTACTTAAGCAGAATTATAAAGCCAATTACATCCCTCCCTGCTCAGACCGTTAAAGACCACCATTCTTCAAAGAGGCTTAATTTGATACAATACTCTTCTGAAATTAACCTCTGAGTTTGAGGATTATCAGTGTAAGATGAGTGGGTTCAACCTGCAAAGGCTATCTGCAATGTATTTCAATAATATCTGCAGGAGAGGATACCCACTTAGTTTGCCGTCCTGTCAATGGCCAACTGACAATCCGACTTTGGACTTATACCTATATGTGGGACTTAGTTGCTCTACAGAAATTCTGTCTATACAAGCACACCACTCAACTTTGGTCTACTTGACCTATTGGCAGCTGCACCTATGACATTGTAACTTTCATGGTAAATGTCTCTACTGAGCTAGGTAACTGGGCAATACCGATAGCCTACAATTCAGAGACTGCCTTACCCGTGATAAGAATGAATACACCTAGAGTCCTGTAATACCCTTCAATAATAGTATAGTACTTGGGCTATCGTTGCTTAACTAGTAGAGTTTATCATGATATAGATCCGTATATTCCTGCCTCTTAGAGGGCCCTTCTGAAGGACTTCCATGTCTCCCATAGGGATTAAAGGCACCAAGAGTACCCTGAGAGCGCCGACTGGTGTCAATACTAACAACTTGTTCAGGTCGGCAATCCCCTACCCCTCTATTTATCCTGCGGACAGCATCTAGTGAGATGGACAGTGGTGACGTATCTAAGGTAACATGACCTCCTATTTTCTGAAAATTTTGCTAGTGTTTCATCAACTATAGTACTTGACTATAGTGACTCAAAATCTGTAGACCCCAGCCACTGGAGGGTGTTAGTTGCCATAATGTCTCAATTCACTTCTAGAAGATTGTAGTAGGGTTTCACATTTCATATAATATTAGAGTAGGGTAAGTTGAGATTGCTCTCTGTATATGTGGATATCAAGGTATGGTAACTCATCCTCATCATACTCTAAATAACACTAGAAATCCGCTTCACACCTATTTAGGTCCACTGAACCCCTCGGATAACACCTCCATTATTTACACTTGTCATCCCAACTATTATTTAGTGGGTTACATGGATGTACAAGGCTTTGTAGCCCCTGGACCTATTACCTTATTTTTTACCAAACCTTAGTTACTGTGTCGAAGTGGTTACCCTGTTTAATAGTTGCAGCTGGTTACTCTACCTAACTGTTCTCCAAGGTTGCCCTACCTAAGTAAGTTACCCTACCCAACCTTGGCTCAAGGTTACTTTGCCATAGGAGGTTACCCAACTTGAATATAGACCCAGATTAATGAGCTTTCCTTGGTTACCCTACCTAAATGAGTGCCCCAGTACCTTTCCTACCTCCAAAGATGGTTCTGGCCGTCTATCCGCAATAACTTGGTTGATGCAATGGGGGACACCTTGGCACCTGAGGCTTTGCAATAAAACATGTCCTGTATTTATATAAACATCATAGAAGAGTTTATTTGTATGATAATACCTATAAATATATGGTTTCGGCTCTCTATACTGTACACCAAATAATATGCAACGTGGGACGCTTTGGCATTAAAGTAAATGTACTTGGGTTCAAATCCTGTCAACTTTAAAGTTATATAAAGTTATTGTCAAGCTATAGTAATTTTAAAAAATAATAAGAAATCATATATGTATCATAATATGATATTATTATAGAAATACTATGGCTTGAACATATCAAAAATAACTCTAAAAAGTTGGTGAATTGAAGCAAGTTTCACATTTATATTTTGTGGCTAAATGCCAAGGCGTCGCCTGTTGCCTATTATTTGGTGTACAGTATAGACAGCCGGAACCAGATAAAAATATATGATTATTTTAGTAACTAAAGCTAAGAACCAATGAAAGATACAAAGGGGAATGAGAGAAATAAAAATGAAACGCATGAGATAGAGTGAAAAAAACAATTGAAGAGAGTAAAATATTCGAATGAAAGGAGTCTAAGCAAAAAAGGAAATGTGTAACTTAGATAAAAGAAATTAACTCTAGAGAATAAAACCAATGAAATATAAAACAAGGTGTAATATAACCGCCTTCATTATCAAGACATATCTAACAGTCGAAGAGATTTGTACTTTGTGCATTCAAGTTTTTTATAGTTCTCAGAGCCTTACACCTCCCCAGTTTTATATGTATCAATTATTACATGTATCTTATTGTGATATTTCCAAATCAGTATCCTGGGAACTAGTACTAAGGACTCAGGGACAAAGTGCGGTAATGAGCCAGAGTCATATTAAAATTGCAGACCTGTATACATTTGGCTACTCACCAGAAATACTCAATAAAGTTTACTTTACAATAAAAGGCTGTGTATAATAGGACTATATGTCTTGCAGCCTGAATTGCTTTCTATAGTTTGCCTTTTTGAGCCAAGAAGCGAGTCTGAGATGCCAGAAGAGCTAGTGCACAGCAGGTTCCTTCTCTTAAACATCTTGGGTTTGGTGATATATTACCAGTAGGAGCTTCAGTGCCGCATTGGGTCAAAAAGCATCTGGTAGTTGTTAGCCATAGGCCTTGCTTGCTAATTACTAATTATAGAGCCTTAGGTGTTCCATCTGCCTGCACCATACACTCTATATAGGTCCCTGTAACTGAGATTGGTCCTGGAATTATGTCATGATCATTGTTATTATAGATTTTCCTCCATCAGCCCAATTCATCTTTGATACCAATAAGGCATTCTCTGGGAAATTACTATGTATTTTGGCATTATCAAAGAGAAAAAAGGATTGCCAACCTGGAAACTCAGTCTCGTAAAGCGCAATTGCTTGACTTTTGATTTACTTAAGGAGCTTTTCGTTATCCCAGTAAATATCTCCACCATACTTTAGAGTCTAGCCACCAGCTTCATTACCAACAATTCAAATAGGTGTCAGAAGGTCAGAGACGTTCAACCCTAGGCTACGGCCTTTCTTGCGTTAAGGCTGGTGATCCTTATGAGTCCAAAAAAATGTCTTCCCTCCTTTGCATTAAATGTCAACTCATCTTCAGTTACCATCATTATAGGCTCTAAGTCCACTGATAGTAGTTACTGATTCGGCACTGGGTAGCGATCTTGCTACCATGTCATCACAGCTGGCTTAACCAGCTTGAGGATGGGTAAAAAGGTATAACATGTGTACATGTTCCAGTACCTCTATTCCCACTCTGGTTAGCCTTTCCTTTGTCAGATTACATTCATTTGATATGATTTCTTTTGTATTTGATTTCCCTACCGGAATCTCTAGATTCCGGCGCCCTGATTACTGTATGCTTTGGATGATCGGCAGGATTGTGCCCTAGGAGTTCCAAGGGAAGGAACAGGTCATGTATACCGGCGGTAGGATAGAGGCAGTGTTG
>QFET01014667.1:0-45834 GCA_003316355.1 Tuber calosporum
CATAAGAACCTGGTACCATTTACCACGACAAAAGAGCTTAACGACAGACAAATCCGATGGATCGAGA
Organism: Tuber calosporum; assembly: GCA_003316355.1. Classification (NCBI taxonomy): domain Eukaryota; kingdom Fungi; phylum Ascomycota; class Pezizomycetes; order Pezizales; family Tuberaceae; genus Tuber; species Tuber calosporum. Next base: position 68 of record QFET01014667.1, read on the forward strand.
CCCTCAGTCAATACGATATCAAAATACAATACCGACCCGTGAAGTAAGGGTGCAAATCAGATGCCCTTAGTAGGAGAGCAGAAGATGTCCCGAAAAAGAACGACGAAAGGATCCAACAAAAACAAAGGATCCTACTCCCAAAAGAACAATACTTTGAAGCCATGGAAGTTGTCAAGTTTGTCGCTCAAGAATTTGGCATCCGAGAAGCAAGCACGAAAGACAGACAGATAAGAGCAATCCAGGAAGCCCTTAGGGAAGGAGAGAAAGAAATGAAAGGAGTGGCTCTAGGGGCATGTGAATGGAAGGAAGGATGCCTATGGCATCAAGGAAAGTTTTGGGTACCGGAACACGAAGAGATAAGAACTCAAGTCATACGACAAAATCACGATAACCCAGCAGTTGGGCATGGCGGAACCAGAAAAACTACGGAACTACTATCCCGACAATATTATTGGCCAAAGATGCGAGACGACATAAAGAGATATGTCAAGAATTGCGATACATGCCAAAGAACGAGAGCGATAAGGCACGCGCCCTACGGACTACTACAACCGAATGAGGCGCCACACCAACCATCGAAATCGATAGCAATGGACTTCATCACGGACCTGCCGAAATCAGACGATTATGACGCCATCCTGGTGGTCATCGACCGCTTGCCAAAAATGAGCCATTTCATACCCTGCAACAAGGATATGAACACCAAAGAATTTGTCCAGATATTCCTACGGGAAATATTCCGGCTCCATAGACTACTACAAGATATCATCACCGATAGAGGAACGCTATTTACATCAGACTTGTGGAAGGAGACCACAAAATCTCTTGGAATTGAACGAAGAATGAGCACCGCCTTCTATCCACAAACCGATGGATAAACCGAAAGGACCAACGGAATACTGGAACAATACCTAAGGGCCTATGTCAACTATCAGCAAGATAACTGGGCGGAATTACTACCATTAGTGGAATTTGCATACAACAATGGAAAACAGGAAACCATTAAGATCACACCCTTCTACGCAAACTACGGACAACATCCAGAACATGGGGCGATAGGCCACATGAAACTAAAGGAAACCACGAAAAAGGAAGAGATGGGTCAGCTGCACACTATCCTACTTCAGGAAATGGTCTGTGCACAATTACGACAAAAAGAAAAGTATGATCAACACAGAAAACCCGATCCGAATCTCCAGTCAGGCGACATGGTTTGGTTACTGCCAAGGAATACAAGGAGCACAAGACCATGCAAGAAGCTGGACTACAAGAAAATCAGACCATTCAAGATCCTTACGAAGGTGGGCACAAGTGCCTATAAATTGGCCTTGCCCCAACAGATGAAGGTCCACAACACCTTCCACATCTCACTCCTCGAACCATACCAAGACAATCAGTTCCCATCACAAAAGCAATCACCACCACCTCCAATCGAGATAGAAGGAGAAAGCGAGTACGAACTCGAAGAAATCCTTGATTCACGCATACACCGAAAACGCCTACAATACAGAACCAAGTGGACTGGCTACTCACCAGAACACGACAAAACTTGGTACCCAGCGGTAAACTTCAACAATGCCAGCATCGCCATTGAATGTTTCCATCAGCAGTACCCAAGAAAACCCCGTGTGGGTTACAGTCAAAATCGAACCCACGAGGCAAGACCCAACGCCATTGGGCGCAGACGAAGGCTGGGGCTTCAGCCCCAGGGCTACTACTCCTACCAGCCCGCCATACGCTACTCAGGAAGAAAGGGAAAGGCAGGCAGCACACAATGCTCTTTCGTCGACTGCCTGTTACGATGATTCCTGCAACACTCATTTACACGACAAGGAAGGAAGCAATTGGTTTCCACGATAGCCCAAGTCGCGCAAACTGCAACAACCACACAAGGAGACATCCTGGAAACACTGTTTCAAGGACACTTGTCGTACTCACAGACACGACAAAATCGATGCTGGGTTTTACCCTAGACGAACCGGGGAAGCGGCACCCCTTACTGAAAACGATGCACGTATTAGGAAAATAATAACAACTGTAAGGACACAGTTGAAGGGAGAGGGGGGCGAAAAAAGCGAAATCGAGACGATACTTGACGAAGAGAGTTTGCAACGACAGTTGCAAGTGCTACGAGAACAACTTGGCACTGCCGAAGCCACAATCGAGGCCCAAAGAACTGATATGCGGACATATCAGAGAATGATTGATGTCGGGGACCGGACTATTAGGGCAGCACACACAACCTTAGAGGAAGTCCGGAGGAACTACCAGTCGGCCGAACATCAAGTTCGGAAATTGAAAAATGAACTGCGCAGGTTTGGAGATGGCCTGACGAAGATGGGATGTTAAGCCAGAAGGGACTCAGGTTTAAGGGAGAGGGGAGCTAATGTCACGATTGGTGACTAAGCAAGGCAGAATTTCGCATGACTCATAGTTATGAGTCACAAGGTTGTTATATTTTGCACTATGACTCATTAGAAGTCATGGGGTTTCACATGATGCACACTTGTACAATCATTGTTATGTTGTGATTGGTTGATCGTGTAAATGACTCACATTTGTGAGTCATATGATGTAATGATTTTCGCACATGACTCACACTATGAGTCATGGGTTTCGCGCATGTGACCACTTTAGGGCACATGACTTATTATATTAGTTATGATTGGTTGGCGCAGCGCAGTTGACTCAGAGGAGTCAGCTGATGGATTTCATACTATGACTCACTATGAGTCATAGAGGTCGTGTGACTCACAGGTATGAGTCACCAGGGTTAGGGTTGAGGGAAGAGTGCCTATATAAGGACCTCGAGGTGACCTGTAGTTAGGACTCTTCACGCAACCATCTAAGTTCTTTCCTATACAATTACTTTACCTCTTTACCGTTCCATTCCCTATTGGCGTTGTGCGATAGGAACCATAGGGTTCAGCTATCAAGACAACGTAGGCATAGGCCTAAGAGCAAAAGTGGAACTCCGCCTAGTACTACTCGTTGCAATAGTACTCTTACCCTGGTGGCTGAGATTAGCGCCACGCCCCATACCGGACCACAACAAAGGCCCGGTCATATTCATCCAACCCAAAGAGGAGTAGTTACCTGTTGCAGAACCAGCTTACCGCATAGGATCGTAACAATAAACCTAGTAATTTCCTAAAACCTTTTTTTCCAACACCTATTGATACTTTTTCTATTGTAAACTTCCTTCCCTATTTGTATAGAAATTGCTTTCCATAGTTATATGATATGGTCCAACTCTGTTTGCTTCGCATCATGCAGGTGAACTATTAAATACATCTTTTGCAAAAGCTTTTCAGTACTTGCTTGTGCCTTTTGGGTATCTATAGCCCTTACTTAATAAGCATTGAGGATACTGCCCTTCTGAATTGGGAATAGGCTATATTTCTCTTAAGTTATTGGTATATGTTAGACTGCTTGAATATTTTGAAAGTCATATTCTGCTTGAGCAGTACTGGACATTTAGATCAAGCTGCCTTTAACATACTCTTAGAGACTCTAATTTGTACAGGTGAGAGTTGAATGGAGTCAGAGAGAAGAGAATTGACATGCCACTTCAGAAAATAAACCATTTATGGTATTTAAGGTACTTGTTGAAGCTAGTGGGGATAGGTATAAGTTATATTGGAGACAGGTAGTGTATTATTAACTGTAAAAGTTTATAGATCTTCAAGAACTATATTAAAGTTGAAGGAAATCAAGCCAGTCTATTTGAGAGTTGATATTCCTCAGTGGATTTTGAAGGTCAGATACAATTTGATTTGATTTCAGTCAGTAAACACAATGCTGTTGAACTTTGGATAACCACTTCATATAGTACACTTAATAGCTTCAGCAAGATAATAGAAGTAGGTTTGGTGAACTACTATATCTAGTATTTATAAAGGTTCGACAGAATGTGCAGGGAGATATAGTAGAACAATTTTGTTATCATTACAAATTTCAATAAAGATTTAAGTAATGTATCAATTATGTCTATCAAAACAGGTAGATATCATAGTACAACCTACTGTCTTGTTGAATTTCTCTCAAAATAGTGAAGTTTTTCATAGTTAATATATTGTCGTAGTATCCTGTTTCCCAAACTCTGACAATAAAATTATCTGGAAGTTCAGTTTTCCTATACCAGTCTACTATTGGCAGAATCTCAGGAACCAGAATTATTGGAGCAACTATACCACTATTACAACTTATAGTATAAATAACTGCATCAAGTGTCTGCTTACTGGTACATTTCCCAATAACAAAGTACACTTTGATTCTTTAAATACTACCTATTGATATCTTCAAATATTGATTCAACTCAAGTTTTATCAAAATTTGTAAATATTACTCAGGAGAATACCATGCGCTTCGACAATTGTTAGGAATTAAAAAAACCAATAACTGAAGCAATCAGCATGATGCGCCCTCTTGTAATCAAAATCTATAGTCTTCTGCTTCTTTATGTAATACTCAAAATGTTGGTTGAGCAAGCAACCAATCCATATATGGCTTATAGTTAGCATTTGGATTGTAGAACCAGAATTTATGTAAGCGAGAATTGAATTATATAGGAATGAACTAAATAATATTCATGACGAACTTCTATCTCTTTGAGTCTGTTATGATATAGGCAAAGGGCTAACTCTAGGTCTGTAGTCAATTTATAGTTTGATATTAGGTGTTCTTAACATGATTTACCTTTGGAATCATTTTTTGGGCATCTTTCAGGAAACCTGAATGTAACCTACTCCCAAGTATCTTGAGAATCCAAAAGGGACTCTGAAGATACTCTAAGAATAGGAGGAGAAGCGTTGATGGATAGGTCTTCAATAGACAAGGTAAAAGGTATGGAACTAATAGAGTGACTGTTCAACTTGTACTATTAAAGATGATAGTCCTGTGAGGCTTGAGAGTCCGAATCCTCAAGGGATTGTAGGCTCTTTAAGTACAAAAGATTGTTGCTAGGAAAACTAAACAAAACCGCAACCATCCTGTCCAACAACATGCTAACAGAGGAAGCATAACTGTAATATATGTACATGTTGCGGTACCTCTATTACCACTCTCGTTAGCCTTTTCTTTGTCAGATTACATTCATTTGATTTGATTTCTTTACTATTTGATTTCCCTACCGGAATCTCTAGATTCCGGCGTCCAGATTACTGTATGCTTAAGAGGATCGGCAGGATTGTGCCCCAGGAGTTCCAAGGGAAGGAACAGGTCATGTATACCGGCAGTAGGATAGAGGCAGTATTGTGGGAAAGCTCCAGGCTTTCTACTACTCCGGCAGGGCCACAGGATCCCGGCAGCTGTACACTCACCAGTAATCATAGTGGCTGCAGGTTTCCAGAGCCTCAGCTCTTGCAGGAAAGATTTCAAGTATTTAAGAGTGGTTTCCTGGCTAGCAGGAGACATCAGACTTCAGAAAGATGCCTAGACAGTGAATACACTTGGTTGAACGGCGATCCTATTGTTCCCCTTCGCTCTATAAACTATTCTATTGTACTCCCCTTGTCTACACATCTTAGGAGGTCTCCCTTAGACACCAAAGCTATAGCAGGCTACTGCTTAGGCTCTATTGTATAACCGTTCACACAAGCTAGTGCCTGTTACATTTTTTTCGCCTCAGCAGGTGATATCTGGTTCTCAGGATTGAGAACAGTGGGTAGGATTGATCACACTTCCCTTTTCTTGATAACTAGTTAGAAGCAGGAGCGGCAGGGAGAGACTCCTGGCTCAGGTGCTACATTCATGATTACAGGAAGAAGAAGTCATACCACTAGGTCTGGAAGGATATCCAGACCTCCCAGCAGACTTGGGAATAACCCAGATACAGACCCTGAATGAGAAGGTGATGATACACATATACCTAGACAAAGTTTCCTACAACCAGGAGACCTTGATACGGATTTAGAAGAGGACCTTACAGCTAAGCAAATCGTCCAAAGGGAAAGCCAGAGAACAGAGACAGATCAGGAATCGAGACCAAGAACCAGAAACCCCCAGACACCCACCAGCACTTCCGCCAGCATGTAGGACAATGGCTGACACTCCAGACCAACCCAGGAAACCAAAGATCAAGCTTCTACAACCATCTAAGTTCAGTGGAGAAGGTGAAGATCTACAATCAGAGAAACTCAAGTGCTGGTTTAGGGAGGTTAAGAAGTACTTATCCAAGTATGATGTCCTTGATGACACTGCGGATATAGTGGATTAGTTTGGTGCCTATAGAGAAAAGCGAGAACATAGTGCCTACCTCAACCTCTGGGATGAGTTTGAAGACAACCAACCCTCCCTCCAAGAATTCCAGAATCGATTTAAGCAGCTTTTTGCAGCATCAACCAGCACAGATGACCTGTACCTCAAATGGCAGAAGATACAACAGTCCTCTGGAGGCAAGCCAGTGAGAATTTCCAAGATTGCTGGAGAAATAGAAGACCTAAGAGGAACAATGCCTAGAGACTCAATATCAGACTATGCACAATGACAACCCTTTTTGGTAGCCATGGATCCCAGGCTCAGAAGAAATGTCGAACCACACGTAAGAGATACAGATACATGGAACCAAGTTGTCCAATTGGCAGAAAGATATGATGCCACAATGTTCAAGACAGGAGCCTATGGGAGTAGCGGCAGCTCCTCCAGCACCTCCGGAAATAAGTCAAACAAAGCTTACAACTCTCCACCCCAAACCAGCTACAAGCCAGCCAGAAAAGGCAGAGCTCCAGTGAGAAAATCGACCTCTCCCAACCATAAAAGGTCAAGCAAGCAGGAAATGGATCGATGTAAGAGAGAAGGAGCCTGTTACTACTGTGGAGAAGCAGGACATATGGCAAATGATTGTCCAAAGAAAGAAATAAAGTCCAATCATATCACTGTCACCCAGGACACCCCCGATAGCGATGAAGAGCACCATGAGGCAGAAAGCGATGACAGAGAAGAGTTGGATCGAAGGAATACTATCATAACTTACAAGACTACTGTTGGCGCCCACAAGGAAACGGCCAGGCCATTCAAAGCATTAGAATTCACAATGCTAGTCAACAAGAAAGCAGCCAGGGTCCTAGCAGACACTGGAACCATTGGCGGTACCCTAATCAGCAATTGCTTTGTTACCACAAACAATATCCCCTATACCAATACGAAGACGCCTACAATGCTAAATATGGCTGTCAAAGGATCTAGATCAAGCAGCAATCAGTCCTGCATCACAGATATCGAAATTGGTCGCATGAAGGTACCCAAGGTACACATGAGCCTCACTCCAGTATCAGATTATGATAGCCTACTTAGTAAGGATAACCTCATACGCTTTGGAGCAGTCATAGACTGCCGGCAAAATACCCCCTACTTCCCTGACTACAAAGTCAGAGTAAACTGTAATGGGAATAGCACCCAGGCTTGCTCAGCGATGGCTAAACAGGAGGATATACCAGATATCTTCAAGATGTTCCCCCAGGTTTTTATCACAGAAATACCTGAAACCCTACCACCATTGGGACGCTTTAACCACCAGATCATGATCAAGGACACAGACCTTTATGTTAAGATGCCAACCTTCAAGACCCCTGAAAAATTTATCCCTAAATTCAAGGCATGGATAGAGAAATAAATCAGGGCTTGGATACTCTACAGATCACAGACTCCTGGTGGCGCTAGCATGTTCATTCAGGGGAAAGCTGATGGCAGGATAAGACCATTAGTGGACCTTTGCTATAGGAATAAGAACACTAAAAAGGATGAAGCCCCGATCCCTAATCAGCAGCTCATACTCATCTGTGGGCAGAGCCAAATTCCAAAGCAAGATAGACCTCAGTGATGCCTACTTTCAGACCAGGGTTGATCCTGAGGATGAGAAGTATAACACTATCAGGACTCCCTTTGGAGGCTACGGCTGCAAGGTAATGCTGCAAGGAGATACAAATGCGCCAGGAACTTTCATGAGAGTCATGGAAGATACACTATGAAAAGAGTTAGGAGTCTTTGTATGGGTATACATTGACGATATCCTGATATATAGCAATACACATCAAGACCATATCAAGCATATCAAAGCTATTTGCCAGAAACTGCAAAAAGCGCAGCTATATTCCAACCCAAAGAAGAGTGTTTCTTTGCACCAAAGCTTGCTATCCTAGGTCACCTTATCGATGATAAAGGCATTCACCCAGCACCAAAGAAGATCAGAAGTGTTGAGGACTAGACAAGACCTCAGAACAGAAAGGAACTTCAGCGATTTAGTGGGATAGTTAATTATATCTCCCAGTTCCTACCACACATCGCCACCATTACAGCACCACTTACAGAGCTTACCGGCGATGCTGAATGGATATGGACAGACTTGCAGGAAGCAGCCTTTCAAGCAGTGAAAAAGGCGGCGAAAAATCATCAAATCCTTAAACCTATTAACTATAGCAACCCAGAATCAATCTGGCTATTCACCAATACATCTCCTACCGGCAGTGGCGCTTGGATAGGCCAAAGACCAACCAGAGATACAGCCAGACCGGCAGCATTCCTTTCCAGAAAACTGTCAGCCTCTCAGAGTAACTACCCCACCCACCAACAGGAAGCGCATTCAATAGTTGAGGCTGTACAAGCCTTCGCCCACCTGTTTGCCGTCACAAAGTTCTCCATAGTTACTGATCATGAGAGTCTTACCAAGCTCATGACACAGAAGAATCTCTGTAAGCGGCAGCAGAGATGGATAATGCATCTTAGCCTCTTTGCTTTTAAAATAGAATACATGCCTTGAGCTTTGAAATTTCTAGCAGACTATCTATCCAGAGTTCATGAGACCAATTCAGGGCCTGAAGATATAATACTACAGGACCCCACCCTCAAAAATTCAGATCTCCAGAACCACAACTCCAATCATATTAAAACCAACTACACCACTTCCTCATACTATAGCCTAGACACCGACAGTGAAATCGAAACTATTGAAGAAACATGGCACTCTCCATCCCTCACTACTCGCGAATCTATCTACTGCTCCTCCCCAGACTACCTAGCAAGCAAAGAGATAGCAGCCAATGCAGTCACTCGCTCCCAAAAGTGCAAGAATAGCGCTAGCAGCAACGATAGCAGCATCCAGGCAGGCAACTCTTGGGGAGACAAACCTACCTTGAACCTTCACCAGACTAGAGAGGAACAAAGCCATTCAGCGCTCTCTTGGACTGCCTGCTATGATGACTAGTGGATTAGACACAGAGACAGCAAAGAAGCCAATGGATATTTCCCCAGGGACCCTGAAAAGCGAAAGCAAGCAAATAAAGCGAAAGCAACATCCGATGCCTCAATAGACAGTAGCCCCACTCTATCAAACGATAGCTCTATGTCCCTACCCTCACCAGGAAACAAATACCTCAGACTTACAGATATGATAACTCCAGCCTCCCCACCTCCTGCTTCACCAGCTTCGCCAGCTTCCAGACCCCTCTATAGTGATCCTGAAGCTTTCTGGAATTCTACAGAAACTGACAAGGCCCAGACCTTTCTTGGTGCCCTCCATTCATCCCTCTTGGGAAAATTCCGCCGAGCTGTCATTGAAGCTCTCCAGAATGACCCTCTTTTCCAGCGAGTCCTGAAGACCACTGACAAACTACACTATTCAATCCAGGATGGCCTCCTCATAGCTGGCAATACCAACGGCTATTCTAACATTTATATCCCTATGGGACCCTTAGAAAGAGGAGTATTTCTTCAGAATATCATCCTTTAAACAGTTCATGAAGGCCTAGGACATTTCTCAGCTCACAAGTCCTACAAGTACACAGCTTGTTTCTTCTGGTGGCCTCAGATACGCCTGGACTTTATAGCCTACTGCCGCTCTAGTGATTAATCCCTGATCAGCAAGGAACCTACCACACTTCCGGCAGGTAGATCGCTAGCCCTGCCAGCACCTGGCGAAGCCTACCAATCCCTTGCCATCGATTTTGCTGTCCCTTTCAACAAATCAAACAACTACACAACTATCTTGCTTATTATCAATCGCTTTACCTCCTACACTCATCTTATACCACTTCAGGACTCTGCCACCTCAGAAAAAGTATTCACCAAGCTCCAGAAGACGATATTTGATGTTCATGGACATTCCCTAAGCATAGTACTGGACCAAGACTTCCGCTTTACCTCCAAGTTCTGGTCTCAGATGATGAAGTCAATGGGAATCCAGGTCTGGATGGCAACTCAATACCACCACTAAACCAATGGCCAGGTGGAGCGTTGGATTCGTACCCTTAAACAGATGATGAGGAACTTCATCAATAAAAGACAGAATAGCTGGTCCAATGGCCTCCCAGCGATAGCAGCAGCCATGAATGGCGCCCCCGATGAATCTTTAGGAATATCTCCATACCAAGCACTATATGGACGCCCTTGGAAGCTCTTCAATCCTGTTCTCAGATCCGCCAGCAAAGTACCAGCAGTGGACGAGATCTTGAATGCCCATGAAGCCACCAGTGTGGAAGTTGATATGGCCAGAAAGCATGCCACATTCCGGCAGACTGTACAAGCAGATAAAAAGGGGAACCCCTATCTAAGACCATTCAACATTGGCACCAGAGTCCTCTTTAGAGGACGCCCTTATACCTCCACCCCTGGACGATCCAAGAACCTAGAGTCTCGATGGTTTGGACCCTTCTAAGGTCCTAGAGCATGACTCTAGTAGTGATAACTACAAGCTTGAATTGCCTAAGAGAATGGAGCGCCAGAAGCTATACTTTCACATCTCATGCCTCAAGGAATACCATGAGAACGATCCCAATAAATTTGCATCCAGGAGGATGGATAGGCCAGCCCCTATACTCATCAACTATACAGAAGAATGGAAAGCGGAGGAGATACTGTATTACCGCCTACGGAACAACAGAGGCGAGTTCCTGGTACACTATAAAGGGTATGAAAGGACAGATGACTCTTGGGAACCTATCGAGAACCTGGAGAACTCAAAGGTAATAATAGCGGAATATTGGAAAGGATACCACAGCACAGAACCGACACCTAAAATCACCTCCCACTATGTCAGGACCTCTAGGGAGTCTATGGAAGTCTCTACAATCCCTTGCCCCAGAACCATAGTACCCAACGATATCTGGCAGCCCTATTCCGATGAAGAATATGATTCTGCAAGCTCAGATGATAGCTACTTCAACACTGATGATGATTCTATGCTTTGGCCTTGGGAGAACGGCGATAAGGCCTATGGCCTTAGAAGAAGATAAGTTTTGTTCAGATTTAGGGAATGTAACATGTGTACATGTTCCAGTACCTCTATTACCACTCTCGTTAGCCTTTCCTTTGTCAGATTACATTCATTTTTGATTTGACTTCCTCTATATTTGATCTCCCTACCAGAACACCTAGATTCCAGCGTCCTGATTACTGTATGCTTTGGAGGATCGGCAGGATTGTGCACCTGGAGTTCCAAGGGAAGGAACAGGTTATGTATACCGGCGGTAGGATAGAGGCAGTGTTGTGGGAAAGCCCCAGGCTTTCCAGAACTCCGGCAGGGCCACTGGATTCCGGTAGCTGTACACTCACCGGTAATGATAGTGGCTGCGGGTTTCCAGAGCCTCAGCTCTTGCAGGAAAGATTTCATGTATTTAAGAGTGGTCTCCTGGCTAGCAGGAGATATCAGACTTCAGACAGATGCCTTGACAGTGAATACACTTGGTTGAACGGTGATCCTATTGTTCCCCTTCGCTCTATAAACCATTCTATTGTACTCCCCTTCTCTTCGCCTCTCAGCAGGTCTCCCTTAGACACCAAAGTGATAGCAGGCTACTGCTTATGCTCTATTGTATAACCGTTCACACAGGCTAGCGCCTGTTACAATAACAAGGTAACAATATTCCAAAAACAAAAGGTTAAAGGCAACAGGATAGAGCTAACAAAATAAGTAATGGAATTCAAACAAGAAAGAACAAGTAATCGCTAATACTATACATATCCATTAGGTATAGCAGGAGGATAGCGATACCCAAAAGGGGAGAGGCAAGGAGCGGTAGTGATAAGCAAAACAAGGAAACAATATCCAGTTAGGAAGTCATAATCTAGTAGGATGGGACAACCAAATAGTAGCGCTTATCAGGTATAAACCCAATTAAGTAATAACTAACATCATGTCAGTAGTACAGTAGAAATATAGTAGGATTCCGTTACATTCCCCTTAAAAGATATAAAACAAACAAAACATTAAGGATTATCCACGAGGGCTTAATGACCAACCCGCCTTTGGAGCATTCCACTCAATTTCAAAACCTATAACTTAATCAGTAAACATATATCCATCACTGGTGTTAGGACCTTACACCTTCATAAGCCTTATAGTAGCGAATACAATACCATGAAGCAGTTAGCCTTCCATCTCAGATTCATCAAAGGTGGAGAGAGTTGTGATGGTATCGGATTCTGAGTAGTCTGAGTCTTGAAGGGGTTTCCAAAATCCGTTAGGGTCAAGCTCAGGGGAGAGGGGGGCATAGTCTGGTTTCTGTAGTGTCCAGGCAGATAAAGTCTCGCCATAGGACCATGGGAGTCTGAAAGGTATAGATTCATTGTAGGTATCGAGCCTGTAAGATCTGATGAGAGTGCTGGCAGCTTCAAGGTTATAGAGGGGTTCCCATAATGCTTCGATTCGTCATAGAATTTCCAATGGATCAAGAACTGCCTTTTTCTGTGATAGATTCGATCTTTGAGTATCTTTTCGATTTCCCATTGCTCTTGTCTACTAGCATCGATGGTGACAGGCTGTTTGGATATGGGTTCAGGTGTTCCTGGGAAGGCGAAGAGGTTGGGTCTTAGGTAAATGTGAAGATAGCTGCGATGGATCCATGGGTGGATTCCTGCCATCACTGGAGGGAGTATGAGTTTGTAGTTTTTATGTCTGTCAGGTCCTTCGCTCACTGAGAAGGGTCCTAACCATAGTCCAACTAGCTTGTGATTTCGTCCAACCTTATTAACATGGGGTGCTAACTTGAGGATAACTTCAGTTTTGTTAGACATGATAGGGGGTCCATGCTTTCTTCTGTTTTCGCTGGAGGTGGTTTGGCATGCTCTGGCCTTCTTGAGTACATCTCTGGCAAGTTGTTGGTTCTTCATGATCTGTGAAGCAATGTCGCCTGCTGCAGGTACTGAACTGGGGAGAACTCTGAGGCTAGGCAGTGTTGAAATTCTTGAATTCGTTTCATATATATATTTCCTATGGTAATATTGTTTATGTCTCTGCTTGGTTATTTCTAGTTTATTTAGGGAAACTACGGACATTACTACAGCTAGGGTATATCATATTGTCGGTGATATTTCTTTACAATGTTTGAGAATTAATGTGTATATTACTTATGTTTGGTGCGGGATTTCTCGATTATCTTTCCTTGTATAGTGACCTTTTACCGGTCATGTATCATGTGTTATCTTTCCGTTTATTTCGCGCACACCACTTCAGATTACGCATATTTTATTGGGATTTTCTTGGTAGTTTTTCAGGGTCAAACATGTTCGCACTTATATTTCTTATATTGTTTTTCCTATTTTGTTACCGAGTACAAGGAGGATACGCACCTGTATAAATAGCTGGTTGCCGCCTACTTTGTTTAAGTTAATTAAGGATAAGAACTACTACCAATCTACCTTCATACTACAATACTCCTTACCCAAGTATGCACATAGTATACTCTTAATACTGTGTTGTATTTTCGTACTCATGCTATAAGATTCTGCCAATGCATATAATTTAAACAGGTTATGAGCCCGGTACATATATGGCTACAGGACTTACACTTATATGCTATCCTCTTTCATCAGGAAACAATCCTCTTTCACTGAAAAATATTTTGTGTAAGATCGAAACATAACATCGGCTGAAACGAAACATCGTTTGCGAAACGAAACGTTATTGGCGAAACAAAACATTCTTGGCAAATCGATATGAAAAAGTCTTGGTGCTCCTCGCTAAAGTCCGAGTTTTCCTCCCTTACTAAATTTGAGTTCTTAAGAAAAGTTCAATTTTTCTAGCTGCAACCAGTCGCAAGTGCAAAGCAAAGTTCCAATACTCAGCAACCAAAGTTACTTTGCCTTTACCGAGCAAAAATAGCCACAGCAGAAACCACTGTTCCTCCTACAGAAACTCCTGCACCAAACCCCAGATCTTATGCCAACAACTCCAAACGTAGTTGCGCACCCAGTTACAAATTGAGCTCCATCCCAAAGCTCACTGGCCCTGATAACTACAGGACCTGGCGAGATATCTCGGAATATGTCCTTATTTTATATAATTCCTAGGACATAGTAATGGAAAAGGAAACTCTACCAGAGGAAGAAGAGGACAAGGATAGAAATAATAACTCTGAGAATTTAGATGAATTTCGCGATCGATTCCAATGGGCCTCGGCCTACTTCCTTGAAACGATTGACCTCCAATAGCTTATTTTGTTCGCCACCCACAAAACACCTACCGCCATCTAGAAAGCGTTCTAAGATAAATTTGCTAAAGAAAACACCACCTCCTTCCTCGAACAACTCAACGCTGTCCTCGATATCAAGTATGATACCTCTGTACCTATTGCATACCATATCAACTAGTACGATACTCTCTGGAATCGAATGCGATACCGTTGCTCCTCCTCCTCTGCTTATGACTGATATGCTCTATCATTTGTATTCAAATCGGTATTCGAGTCACCCGAAGCTAAAGCAGCAGTTATTCTTCACTCCCTTTCCAAGTCGATGTGTAACATCGTCGACAACCTCCAAACCAAGGAGGACCTTACCTACGACCATGTCTATAACAAGTTGTTGGACATGTGACCCTCGGTTAGCCCAGTGGATGATGAAGTGGATAAAAGTGCTGATGTCAAAGGAAAAGGAAGGGAACCTCCCTGGAGACCTACGGCTACATCCAAGGAATGTACCTACTGCAAAAAGCATTACCCCACTGCTCACGCTGAAGGTCATACCTGGAATGAGTGTAATAAACTCAAGGGCGACAACCAAACGAAGAAGGAAAAGAAAGCTGTTAGTTCAGCAAAGATCGGCAAAGAAGAAATATCTGAACCAGTCATTACATCCACATCCCTCCTTTCTACCCAAAAGACTCCTCACCTACATAACTGGGTAATCGATATAGGCGCAAGGTCACACATGACAAGCAACCTAGGCCTTCTTATAAACTTTGAACCAAGTACAGGGACTGCTAAGTTAGGCGATGATTCAGTAATAGAATCAAGTGGACGTGGAACTATCAAGCTCATGGCCAAAACTTCAAATGGTCATGTAGCCCCTGTATCCTTTGGACAAGTTCTCTGGGTTCCGAAGTTAGGACAAAGTAACTTGTTGTCATGGCACACTATTGTTTCTTTGGGGAATGGTTTTTCTTTGCGTAGTAAATGGGCGGATATGTTTGTATACAGGGAGAATAAAAGAGAAGTGATATGGGGAAAGCTTGACGGTCAAGATTATGTTGTGCAAGAGGAGAAAGTAGTGGCGAACAAGATGAGTTACCAACTGTGGCATGAAGCCTTCGGACATCCTTCACCATCCTACCTCAACAGTACCAACTACTCAGACTATCCAACTATGCTCAAAGTTTCGAAAGACTGGCAGTGTGAAACCTGCATTACGTCCATATCAACCAAACGGCAAACCCGGATCTACAGACAAAAGATGTGATTATCCTTATGATTTAATCCACTCTGATCTTAGTGGAAAATACTCAACCCCTTCCTTCCGAAACTCCTGGTACTATGTCACTTTTATTGATAATTGTACACGGTACACCTGGATTTATCTTCTCTAAGCCAAATCTGATAGTATTAAAGTGTTCAACCAATTGATCAAAGAAAGACACACCTAGGACAACGCTACCATTAAGCGATTCACAACCGATAACGGAGGTGAATATATCAACGAAGATATGAGAACCATGTTTGAAAAACTTGGTATTACACATGACAAAATACCTTCCTACGCTCATGAATCTAATAGCATTGCCGAACAGTAGAATAGGACCATTAAAACATCTACACGGTCTCTGTTATCAGGTCTTACACTGTGTTTATGGGCCGAAGCAGTTACAACAGCTGTATACCTCCGGAACTTCCTCCCTAACCGATCCCGAAGAAAACTAACACTCTATAAATCTCTCCACAACTAGAATCCGTTAGTAAACCACCTACGCCCATATGGGACCACATGCTTTGTCTATATACCTGAGGAGACCATAAAACAAGGAGCAAAGTCACAGCCCCGGGCCATAGAAGGATAACTTGTTGGATATACTTCCTCCAGCAAAATATACTGTATATACATACCATTATTGCACAAGATCTCAGAAACCCGTCAGCTCCACTGGACAACCAGGACTATACTACCTCTTGATCCCAAGGAACCTCCACCCTCATCAGAGACTTTTGCAACAGTCAACCCACCTTCCTACCAAAGAGCACTGGCACCTGATAAAGCTCTACCACAAGAAGCAAATGACAAACCAATCATTGAAGTACATCCACCTCCACCACCTGAACATCCTGAAGATTATGACCGTCCTCTAACTCCTGAAGAAACACCGGAACCTCCTGTACAGGAAGTAGAACAGGAAAATCCTCCAGAGATACAGACAAGATCTGGCAGAACCGTTCGCCCACCTCAATACTTCAGCAGAAATGTCACTGTACCATCAGACGAGGAAATCCTAAAACCTACACCCAGGCAGTGAACAGCTCGCTTGAGGAACAATGGACCCACACAATAGACGAGGAAATAAATGCACTTGAGAAAAGTGGTACTTTCGATGAAGTAGATAAACTTACAGGACGCAAGATTATTGACAGTAAATGGGTCTTTAAGACCAGGCGAAATGCTGAAGGTGCATTAGACAGGTATTGTGCAAAGGCTTTTGCCAAAGGATTCACACAAGTACTGGGTTTTGACTTTGAAGATACTTTCACTACAGTCATCCGATATGAATCACTCTGCTTCCTCCTTGCAATATGTGCTAAAAACAAATAGCGACTATGGCAATTCGATGTCAAATGTGCATTCCTTTTTGGTTAGTTGAAAGAAGAAGTCTACATGCGACCGTTACCTGGGTTTGATAATGGAGACAAAGTATGACGACTTAACCGATGCCTTTATGGACTTAAGCAATCTGCGAACGAATGGTACTCTCTCCTCGCTAGATACTTAACATCCAAAGGTTTTACGACATCCACCCTTGACCCATGCATATTTGTTCACGTTAAATACGACATATACCTTTCGGTTTTTCGTTAACAACATCGCTATATACTAGGCCAACACCCCCCTAGCTAGTTCTCTCATACAAGACCTGAAAACGGCATTTGAGATTACGGACTTTGGGGAAGCTACATTCCTACTTGGCCTCCACATCACCTATACAACAGACGGGATACATCATACCCAGCAACGATACATCAAGTCAGTCCTCGAGTGATATAGTATGGAAAACTCACAGCCTGTCTCTACCCCCTTACCTAAAGGCATTCAACTACGGAAAGGGACAGTGGATGAACTGATACCGGACATGTCAATATACCAATCAATAATAGGATCACTTATGTACCTAACTACTGGTACCATACCCGATCTAGCGTATACAATATCCTTTCTCTCACAATTTTCTTCCTGCCTGACCGAAATCCACCTAAAGGCCGCTAAACATGTCCTTTGGTACATTCACGGTACAAAAGACATTGGACTCTTCTACTCTTGTACAACTACCAACACTATGAACACCTATGTGGATGCGGAATTTGCAGCCTGTCTTGATACCCGCCGCTCCTTCTCAGGGTATATTATACTATTTAATATTGCCTGTATATCCTGGCGGTCCAAGAAGCAAGCCTTGGTCACAACATCTACTACAGAACCGGAATATGTAGCTATGTCCCTAGCAGCAAGGCCAATCCAATGGTACATCAAAGGTCTCAGTGACATATGGCTTACAACACCGATCGCTTTACATGCCGACAATACCAGTGCAAATTTTCTGGCAACCAACAATCAACTTAATGAACGAACAAAAGATATCGATATCCATTTTCACAAATTCCGAGAAGAGATCGATAACGGTTCTTTCACACTCCTGAAGTTTGCGTAATAAGAAAACCTTGCCGATATTTGTACCAAGGCACTTGCGAAACTGGCACATGAAAGGATGATGAGATAGTTGGGCTATAGATAATAAGGGGAAGTGTTGAAATTCTTCAATTCGTTTCATAGGTATATTTCCTATGGTAATATTGTTTATGTCTCTGCTTGGTTATTTCTAGTTAACTCAAGGAAACTATGGAAATTACTACAGCTAGGGTATATCATATTGTCGGTTATATTTCTTTACAAGGTTTGAGAATTAATGCGTATATTTCTTATATTATGTGCGGGATTTCACGGTTATGTTTCCATGTATAGTGACCTTTTACTGGTCATGTATCAGGTGTTATATTCCCATTTATTTCGCGCACACCACTTCAGATTACACATATTTTATTGGGATTTCCTTCTGAGTTTTTCAGGGTCAAACATGTTCATACTTATGTTTCTTACATTGTTTTTCCTATTTTGTTACTGAGTACAAGGAGGATACGCACCTGTATAAATAGCTGGTTGCCGCCTACTTTGTTTTAGTTAATTAAGGACAAGAACTACTACCAATCTACCTTCATACTACAATACTCCTCACACAAGCCTGCACATAATATACTCTTAATAATGTGTTGTATTTTCGTACTCATGCTATAAGATTGTGCCAATACACATAATTTAAATAGAGAGGTGGTTTGGTAGTCTGCCAAAGGTGATTTCGAAGGGGGAGAGTTCAGTGCTATCGCCGGGGCTGCATTGATTGCAGTCTGAACATGAGGTAGGAGGCGAACCCACTTGGTTCCTTTAAGGTTGACATAGTTCCTAAGACATTGGCTAACTGTTCTGATTCTGCACTCAGTCTGTCCATTGGTCTTATGATGGTAAGCTGTAGCCATGTTGAGATCAACATTTAGATTTGCTATAAGCTGTGTCCAAAAGCGTGAGGTAAACTTGGGGTCTCTGTCAGAGATTAGGGAGGTAGGGCAACCATGAATTGAGAAAGCTTGCACAATGAGGGTGTGTATTGTTTTGATAGCTGTGATATTCTGGGAGACTGGTATGAGGTAGGTAAAGCCACTAAATCGATCCAAGACAACCATGATGAGTTCAAGCTTGGAATCGCTAGGGAAAGGTCCTGCAAAGTCTATTGCAAGAGACGTGAATGGCTGCCTGGGGACAGGGAGGGGCGTGACTGATCCTTCAGGGACAGTGGTAGGTTACTTGTTGTGCTGGCATAGTTGGCATCTGCAGACATAGTCTTTAAAATCGTTCCTCATGGAGAGCCAGTAGAAGTGTCTTGAAGCATAATCAAAACCTTTCTGCCAACCCATATGTGCTATTTGTTCATGGCTAATGAGCACAATTTTGCTTCTGATGTTAGCACCTTGATAGCTTGCTTTATAGGGGACATAAGAACAGTCTCTCCTGGTATCCTTCCCCTTTCAGATGAGAACTCCATCATATAAGAGCCAGTCAGGGTGGTTGATAGCCTTGGTAACTACCTCAAGGAGAGGGTCATTCACGGTAGCATTTTGAATGCTGAAGTACCACTTTCCTTTCATGTAGTTGGTAAGCTGAAAAGCGCGAAGGTCCAGCTCTGAAGAGGGCTGATCAAAGAAGCAGTCCTCATAATCGACAGGTACTTCTGGGGTATGTAGGTCCCATCCTTGGTCAATATCCTGTATTTCTCTTTCTTTTCCCTTATCAATAACTGTATAAAAGACTGGGTAGCCATCATCATCGTCGAGGCCAGGAGGAACAGCCCATCTGTGTTCTGCTCTGCGCAAGGGATGCTGATGGGAGACCAAGTTGGAGGAAGAGTAAGGAGGCAAAGGTCCTGGGATATTGCGAGATCCTGAGGGAAAGTATCCTGTATTCTTTACATTTATGTGGGTTTGGCATTCGTCTCAGACACAGGCAGTCCAGTACATGGTTCTGTATCTATTAGATTCAAGAAATCAGTCCAGTTCATTGACTGGAGGTTGAGGAGGGATTGGTGTGGGCTGAGGATCAGGTTCTAAGGCTGTGCTGCTGGCGGCGATATTTCCAGAGGTGGTGACTGCAAGGGATTCCAGTTGGGTCATAGAATCATGGATTCGTTTAAAGCAGTTGGTGACAGCATCTGGATACAGTGGTTGGTCCATATCTCTTGGAGTATTGTTAATTCTCGCCACAAAGCCAGACAGTTGAGCTTTAGCTCGCTCAATTAGTACTGTGGCATGGGATGGCTCTTGAGGGTTGCTGAGATAGGAGGAGGTCTCGACGATTTCACAACCTTGAATGGCATTGGTTGCAAGCTCGAGGGTATCTGCTGCTTTGTCCATGGCTTGTTCAACAGAATCTGAGTAGTGACTCACTTCTTGGGAGCTGGAGGGGTTTGAGCTGGTACCATGATATGAGTTCCACATGGAGTGGTGTTCAGGAGCAAGAATGCGAGAGGGTACTTGAAGAGTGAGGGCAGAAGAATGGGCTTGGGTATGGGCGATATTTAGGGAGTGTCTTGATACACAGTTGATGACGGGGGAGGGGGTCTTTATGAGTTTCTTCTCTGTAGCGTCTTCGAGTATTTGGTCTTCTTCGGCTGGGGTGTCTTCATAGATCCTTGATAGTGCATCTGCAAGGATATTGTCTTGGCCAGGTCTGTGGATGATATCGAAATCATAAGATTGCAGGAACATGCGCCATATAGTTTGGCGGTAAGGTAGGTCAGTCTGCTTTCGGATAAAGGACAGTGCTTTGTTGTCAGACACAACAGTGAACTTGGTGCCATATATATCGGATAGAATGCCTCAATGGCATCCACAATTGCCAAAAGTTCCAATTCATGGACAGGGTAGTGCAGCTGACTTGTTGCAAACTTTCTGCTGTGGAATGCGGCAGGGTATGCTTTCTCAGGGGAGGGTCCTTGGCCAAACCATGCTCCTGATCCAAGTTTAGAGGTGTCAGTAATAAGGTATATTTGATCAGTTGATGTCTCATATAAGATGGGGCAGAGCGGGATTGTCTCCTTGGCCAAGTGCTTAACCTGTTTGAAGGCTTCCTCAAGCAGGGGTTGTTATTCAAACACATCTTGGGAAATTAGGTCCAAGAGTGGGGCAGTGGTGGAGGCAAGGTGTGGAAGGAACTGTACATGATATACTACAACTCCAATAAAGTTCTGAACATCCTTTTTCGATTTTCGTGTGGGGCAGTCTTGTATGGATCGAATTTTTTCAGGGTTTGCATGAATTCCTCTCTTATCTATAACATGTCCTAGGAGTCAAAGCTTGGTGGTGTAGAATTTGCACTTGGCTGGTGATGCTTTGATTTGATACTGCTTTAGTCTTCCCAAGAGTGATCTGATGTGCGAAATATGGTCCTCAACTGTTTCTTAGTAGATGGTAATGTCATCCATGTATGCTCAGACGAATTTTCCCATAAATCCATCTAGGACAAACTCCACAACTCTCATAGCTGTAGCGGGGGCGTTGACATCTCCAGGTAGCATTACTCTGCATGCAAAGGATCAAAAGGGTGGCTTGATGGAATTGTATTTCTCATCACTGGTGAGAACTCGAATCTGGAAGTACCAGTTTGCTATGTCCATGGTGGATCTGAATTTTGCTCAGGCAACAGTTCTGAATATCATAGCTTGGTTGGGAATCGATCCATGGTCCTTGATAGTAATATCATTCCTGGGTACAAGGGCTGCAAGCAGTCTGATTTCGCCCTTGGGTTTCAGCTTTGGGAATATATTGACAAGGTTGTGTGCCTCAATTGGGCAAATTATTCCTTTAGCTTTCCATTCTTCAATTAATGCTCTGTATGCAGGCATGATATGTCTGGAAATGTGAAGAATCTCGGATTATTGTCTAAAATTGTGTCTTTCAGCTGGATGTGGTGGTTGACATCTCTCAAGGGTGGTAATTCCGCAGTCTTCTTGCCACGGAATACTGTAGGAAACTCGGAAATGAAGTCAGGGGCATCTGCTTCATTCATGGCTGCAATTGAGCATGAGTTGCTTACTTGCAGGTCAAGGTGATTCCTTTGTCAGGAAGGTGATAATAGATTTTCCGCAATCTATTACAGCATGGTGTGCAGTAAGGTAAGGCATTCCTAGGAAGATATCATAGTTGTCCAGGGAACAGACTAGGGCTTCAGAGATATTGCCGCTTTCCTTGTCAATCTGTATGACAGGCTTTATAACATAGTTGATTGCTGAGCGTAATCCTTTAACTGCCATCTTCAGGTTGATAGGAGTCTCAAGGTCTCTGGTAGGGATTTGGTGGGTAGTGACAAACTTTCCTGATATCAAGTTGTCTCCTGTAGTTCCTGAATCGAATAGTGCCTTTGCCTAGTGGCCATTGACTGTGATGTATGCTTCGAGGTCGTGGGATTGAGTTCCACTAGGTCCTGCATAGTTTGTGGTAACTGTGACTGATTCTATTGCATTGGGATCGTTATCTTGGCTGTGGTATGTTCTGCTGACATTCTGGGGTCTCCTGGATCTGCCAGGGCCTCCATTTCCTCGCTGCTGGGTACTCCTATGCTTCTTCTTTTCAAAGCAGTTATCAGAGTAGTGTCCATATTTTCCACAATAGTAACAGTCATTGTCTCTTCTGTGCTGGTCCTTCTCAGCCTGGGATACTCTTGGATGCTGAGAGGTATTGTGGGATAACCTTGGTTAATTTCGCTGGGTGTTGTTCTGGGAGCGCTTAGGTGCTTGTTGAGAAACTGCGTTTGAGGTTGCATTTCCTTGTCGATTTCCATAGAGTCCTGTAGAGTAGGCAATTGCATCTCGCTTTTCTGCTATTTCCATTAGCTGGTCAAAGGAGGTATCTGAAGTGATGTGTGGCTTCACCTCTCGCTTGAGTTTGATATCCATGGCATCTAGGAGTCTCTGCTTCGCTGAATGGTCCGAAATTGTTCCTGTGGGGAGACTGTCTGGCAAGGTTTCAAGTCTGATTACAGTGTCGGTAATGTGTGCTATTTTTCCACCGGTAGTTTGCTTGACTTGTAGCTACTGTTGATAGATGGTATCTGTGGATGTGGAAGGAAGGAAGTAGGCCTCGAATTCTGTTTGAGACCAGCAACTATGTGGTCTCCTTGGGAAACTTCATATTGGGTGAATTTATCGAGGGCTTTCTCTCTGCAATAGGCTCCATAGTATTTCAGCGCTTCAGGGGCATCGTCAGTTATGCTAAAGCTGACCATATATTGATGCACTGTGTTGAACCATGAGTTGATTCTCAATAGGTAGTGATCTTATCCATCTCTTGTGAATGTAAATTGTGCAGGCCATTTAGGGCGATTATTTCCCTCTGGGGGGACTCACATGGCGATGGGTGCAGGGTTTGGATTGCTTGGTGAACTTGGTGGACTAGGTGGTCTTGGTGGACTAGGTAAATCGCCTGGTGCAGGGCTTGGTTCTCTGAGTTATCTTGGTAGACTAGGTAGTCTAGGTGGCAGAACTGGTGGTGCTGGTCCTGGAGCATCCTCTGGACCGGAATCTGATTCTGATTCTGAGCTTGGTTCTTTCTTGGATTGGACTTCTTGGTGGAGCTGTTCTTGGACTTGTTCTTAGGCTTAGTGTAGAGCTTGGCCTTGGTCTTGGTCCTCTTCTTCGCTGCTGCTACTATCTACTGAAGATGGTTCTAAGTCCTCAGATGGTGGAGCTGGTAGGGGTACTGGCGCTTGACTTTGAGGTCCTGAGGAGGATTCGACTGATCCTGTAATGAAGTGCCTTCTGGTGTCTCTTGGAAGCGAAATGGTTGCTAGCTAGGGTGAACTGGTCTCGCCAGGAGTCTGCTCAAGGCCTTCTGGAGACTGGGAGGTGTACTAGTACTGCAGGGTCAAGGTAGGCGAAGGGTGATCAGTCCTCTGCCGAAGATCAAAGCTATAGTTTAGTCTAGGTCAAAAAATGTAACCTACTCACAAGTATCTTGAGAATCCCAAAGGGACTCTGAAGATACTATAAGGATAGGAGGAGAAGCGTTGATGGATAGGCCTTCAATAGACAAGGTAAAAGGTATGGAACTAATAGAGTGACCGTTCAACTTATAGTATTTAAGATGATGGTCCTGTAAGGCTTGAGAGTCCTAATCCTTAAAGGATTGTAGGCTCTTTAAGTACAAAAGATTGTAGCTAGAAAGACTAAACAAAAGCGCCACCATCCTGTCCAATAACATGCTAACAGAGGAAGCATAACAATGTAACAATATTCCGAAAACAAAAGGTTAAAGGCAAAAGGATGGAGCTAACAAAACAATTAATGGAATCCAAACAAGAAGGAACAAGATATCGCTAATACTATACAAATCCAGTAGGTATAGCAGGAGGATAGCGATACCCAAATGGGGAGAGGCAAGGAGGAGTAGTAATAAGTGAAACAAGGAAAGAATAACCAGTTAGGAAGTCATAACCAAGTAGGAAGGGACAAACAAATAGTAGTGCTTATCAGGTATAAACCTAAATAAGTAATAACCAACATCAAGTCAGTAGTAATAGTAGAAACATAGTAGGATTCCGTTACACTGAATTTATAAGGTACTGGTGCCAAATTTGGAGTTTCTTCTGTGGTAATTATCCCTATTTTTTGTTAAATTCGAACCTCTATCTCAAATTATGAACAAGTAATATTAATTGATTTATAGAATATAAACAGGAGACAGAATTTTGCTTTAAGGTAATGAGGCGTGATTCTGCGGTTGAACTGTTACTTTGGTTGAACTCTGATACACTTTATTGGACTGCCAACTTCTTCAAGGATCCTTTTACATCTTTCAAATAGGAGAAAACTCTAGTACAACTCTTATATTATTAATCTATACAGTTGTATGGTATCCTTCTGAAAGACTAGGTAGTATTTAAGGTTGAAAGTATATAGTATAATATCTAAAATTAGCCCTTTGAACAAATAGCCATGTCAAGTGCCTCCTTGATCATAAACCTGTTTTCTGTTCTAAGATATTTGTAGCATATCCATAATATACCATATAGCCTAATTTTATAATATTTATTCTCAAATACAAGGATTTTTTGGTTTTTTCTAATAATCAACTCCTACCAGCTAACTTACCAGGACTTCATTTCCCTTGGAATTGAATTCAGGATTTCACACTTATGAGCAAAGGCCTTTAATTCTAATAGGAGAAATGTCTCCAATTCACATGATCTGCTTGATTAGTTCATAAGACTTGAATTAATATACCATAATTTCAGGATAGTATCTAGTACTATTTGATCTAATATTAATAAGGTTGAGTTCCACATCACGATAGGGAAAAATATATAGATTGTTATTGGATTCAAATAAACAATCGTATCATGCTAGTATTGGGAATTATGAACTTGTAACCTGCTCCAGAGTTATTTTTATCAATAGTAGGGTAATATCTTTATTTATTGTTTTGCCTACGATTTAGGATTTGAATAATTAGTATATGGTATCAGATTTATAGAATAACTTCCTTTTGAATATGTCTAATACAGGAGAGTCCAATGACTTCCAAAATTAGTTTTATCACTTTGACAATTCTTGATTAATATCCCAAGTTGACAGTTGTATGCTTTTTTTCTTAGACAGGTATGGGCACAAAGAAGCTTATAAACTATTGCAATCATCAAAATAATATTCCATTCTGCCTTCAATCTCAGACTACTAATTTTCTAAACCTATTAGATGTAGTTGTCTTTTAACTATCAAGACACTTTAATAAAGATATAATAGACAAGGTGATCAAAACAGGCTACCCTAAGTTCAATTTATTAATATGTATTCAGATATTCAACTATCATCTTGTCTTTTTTTTAGAAAATAGGACTTATTCCTTGTGAAACACAAATTGTTATCTTAAAGCTATAAGAATTTACAATCCTGCCTCCATCTCAATCCTCTTCAATTATTCTGCAGCTTAGCACCCAATGTGCAGCCTTCTGTCAAGTATTTTAAAAATCCAAAACAGACTCTGTTAATAGCAATGTGGTTGAGAAACAAACATTGGTGGATTGTTCTTCAATGAATAATATAGTAAGTAAGTAACTAATAATGTAACTATTCAATTTGTAGTATTAAGAAGGACAGCCATAGTATAACAGGTGCTAGCCTGTGTGAACGGTTATACAATACAGCTAAAGTGGTAGCCTGGTATTGCTTTGGTACCTAATGGAGACCTGCTGAGAGGCGAAGACCAAGAGAGTACAACAGAGTGGTTTATAGAGTGAAGGGGAACCATAGGATCGCTGTTCAACTAAGTGTATTCACTGTCTAGGCATTTGTCTGAAGTCTGATGTCTCCTGCTACACAGGAGAGAACTCTTAAATACTTGAAATCTTTCCTGCAAGAGCTGAAGCTCTGGAAACCTGCAGCCACTATCATTACCAGTGACTATACAGCTACTCGGATCCTGTGGCCCTGCTGGAGTTCTGGAAAGTCAGAGGCTTTCCCACAATACTGCCTCGATCCTACTGCTGGTATACATGACCTGTTCCTTCCCTTGGAACTCCTGGGGCACAATCCTGCCCATCCTCCAAAGCATAGAGTAATCAGGGCCCCAGAATTTAGAGCTTTCAGTAGGGAAATCAAATACAAAAGAAATCCAATCAAATGAATGTAATCTGATAAAGTAAAGGCTAAAAACAGTGGTAATAGAGGTACCGGAACATGTACACATGTTACATTCCCCAAATCTAAACAAAACTTATCTTCTCCAAAGGGCATAGGCCATATCGCCGCTCTCCCAAGACCAGAGCTTTGAATCATCATCCGTGTTGAAGTAGCTATCAGCTGAGCCTGCAGAATCGTATTCCTTATTGTTATATGGCTGACAGAAATTGGTAGGTAATATGGTTCTAGGGCAAGGGATTGTAGAGATTTCCATAGAATCCTAGTGGTCCTAGCATAGTTGGAGGTGATTTTAGACATCGGTTTTGTGCTATAGTTTTCTTTCCAATATTTCGCTATGATTTCTATTGAGATGTCCAGGTTTTCAATAGGTTCCCTAGCGTCATCTGTCCTTTCATAGCCTTTCCAATGGACCAGGAACTCGACTCTGTTGTTCTGCATGCGATAATCGAGTTTCTCTTCTGCTTCCCATTATTTTTCATTGTTGATAAGTATAGGGGCCAGCCTACCCATCCTCCTGGATGCAAATCTATTGGGATCGCTCACATGGTATTCCTTGATGCTTGAGAAGTGAAAGTATGGCTTCTGGCACTCCATTCTCTTAAGCAATTCTAGCTTGTAGTTATCGCTACTATAGTCATGCTCTAGGACATTAAAGGGTCCATACCAGTGAGGCTCTAGCGTCTTGGATTATCCAGGGGCGGAGGTGTAAGAGTGTCCTCTAACAAGAACTCTGATGCTAATGTTGAATGGTCTTCGATAGGGGTTCCTCTTTTTATTTGCTTGAACAGTCTGCCGGAATCTGGCCTGCTTTGTGGCTATATCAACTTCCATCCTGGTGGCTTCATAGGAATTTAAGATCTTGTTCACTGCTGAGAAATGACCTAGGCCTTTATGAACTGTTTTAAGGATGAAATACCAAAGGGATACTCCTCTTTCTAACGGCCCCATTGGGATATAGATGTTAGAATAGCCGTTGGTATTGTCCCTATGAGGATGCTATCCTGGACTGAATAGTGTAGCTTGTCAGTGGTCTCTAGGACTGGATGATGATGAGGGTCATTCTGGAGGGCTTCAATAACAGTTGGGCAGAATTTTCCTATGAGGGATGAGTGGTGGGTACCAAGGAAGGCCTGGGCATAATGGGTTTCTACTGAATTCCAGAAAGCTTCAGGATCACTCTAGAGGGGTCCAGAAGCTGGCGAAGCTGGTGAAGCTGGAGGTGGGCAGGCTGGAGTTAACATATCTGCAAGTGTGAGGTACTTGTTTCCTGGTAATGGTAGGGGCAGAGAGCAATTGTTTGATTGAGGGGGGGCTACTGCCCTTTATGGTATCAGATTTTGCTTATGCTTGCTTTGCTTGCTTGCGCTTTTCAGGGTCCTTAGGGAAATATCCATTGGCTTCTTTTCTGTATCTGTGTGTAAGGCAATGGTCATCATAGCAAGCAGTCCACCAGAGTGCTCAATGGCTTCGTTCCTCTCTAGTTTGGTGTAGGTTCAAGGTGGCTTTATCTCCCTAAGAGTTGTCTGCCTTGATGCTGCTGTCGTTAAAGCTAGCACTGCTCTTGTGCTTTTGGGAGCAAGTGACTGTATTTGCAGCCAGCTCTTTGCTTGCTAGGTAGTCTAAGGAGGAGCAATATATAGATTCGCGAGTAGAGAGGGATAGAGAGTGCTGTGTTTCTTCAATAGTTTCCATTTCAATGTCGGAATCTAGGCTATAGTATGAGGAAGAAGTGTAGTTGGGTTTAATATTCTTGGAGTTGTGGTTCTGGAGATCTGAACCTTTGGAGGTGGGGTCCTGTAGTAATATATCTTGAGGCCCTGAATTGGTTTCATGAACTCTGGATAGATAGTCTGTCAGAAAATTTGAAACTTCAGGCATGTATTATATTTTAAAATCGAAGTAGTTAGGATGCCTTGTCGATCTTTACTACTGGTGACTGAGATTCTTCTGTATCATGATCTTTGTAAGACTCTCATGGTCGGTGACTATGGTGAACTTTGTGTGGAACAATAGGTGGGCAAAGGCTTGTACAGCCTCAACTATTGCAAGCGCTTCCTGTTGATTGGTGAGGTAGTTACTCTAAGAGCCAGACAGTTTCCTAGAATTGAATGCTGCCGGTCTGGCTGTATCTCTGGTTGGCCCTTGGCCTATCCAAGCGCCACTGTAGGTTGGAGATGCATTGGTGAATAGCCAGATTGGTTCTGGGTTGGTATAGTTAATAGGCTTAAGAACTAGATGATTTTTCACCACCTTTTTCACTGCCTGAAAGGCTTCTTTTCTGCAAGTCTGTCTATATCCATTTAGCATCACTGGTAAGCTCTGTAAGTGGTGCAGTGTTGGTGGCAATGTATGGTAGGAACTGGGAGATATAATTAACCATCCCACTAAAGCACTGGAGCTCCTTTCTATTCAGAGGTCTTGTCCAGTCCTCAAAGCTTCTGATTTTCCCTGGTGGTAGGTGAATGCCTTTATTATCTATCAGGTGTCCTAGGATATCAAGCTTTTCTGCATAGAAAACACTCTTCTTTGGGTTAGCATATAGCTGCGCTTTTTCCAGCTTCTTGCAAATAGCTTTGATATGCTTGATATGGTCCTGATGTGTATCGCTATATATCAGGATATTGCCAATGTATACCAATACAAAGACTCCTAACTCTTCTGATAGTGTATCTTCCATGACTCTAGTGAAAGTTCCTGCCACATTTGTGTCTCCTTGCTGCATTACTTTGCAGGCGAAGCCTCCAAAGGGTGTCTTGATAGTGTTATACTTCTCATCCTCAGGCTCTACCCTGGTCTGAAAGTAAGCATCAATGAGGTCTATCTTGCTTCGGCAGTCAGCTCTGTCTACAGTGTTAAGTATGAGTTGCTGATTGAGAATTGGAACTTCGTCCTTCTTGGTGTTATCATTGTGATAGCGAAGGTCTACTAATGGTGTTATCCTGCTATCAGGTTTCTCTTGAATGAACATGCTGGCGCCTCCTGGAGTTCGTGATCTGTAGAGTATCCCAGCCCTGATTTGTTTTTCTATTCAATCTCCGAATTTACAGATCAATTTTTTCTGGGGTCTTGAAGGTTAGCATCTAGACATAAAGGTCTGGGTCCTTGATCATAATCTTGTAGTTAAAGTCCTGCAATGGTGGTAGGGTTTCAGGGATTTCTGTGACAAAAACCTGAGGGAACATCTTGAGGAAATCTGGTACATCTTCCTGTTTAGCCATCGCTGAGTGAGGTTGAGTGCTGTTCTCTTTGCGGTCTACTCTGACTTTATAGTCATGGAAGTACAGGGTATTTTTCCCGCAGTCTATGACTACTCCAAAGCTTATGAGGTCTTCCATGCTGAGTATAATATCATAGTCTGAGACTGGAGTGACGCTCATGTTTACCTTGTGTACCTTCATGCTTCCAATTTCAACATCTGTGATGCAGGTGTGATTGCTGCTTGATCTGGATCCTTTGACCACCATTTTGAGTGTTGTGGGCGTCTTCATATTGGTATAAGGAATATTGTTTGTAATAACAAAGCGATTGCTGATAAGAATACCACCAATGGTTTCAGTGTCTGCTAGGACCCTGGCAGGTTTCTAGTTGACTAGAATTGTAAATTCTAATGCTTGGAATGGCCTGGCCGATTCCTTGGGGGCACCAACAGTACTCACGTAAGTTATCATAGTATTCCTTCCTTCCAACTCTTCTGTGTCATCGCTTTCTGCCTCATAGTACTCTTTATCACTATCGGGAGTATCTTGAGTAACGGTGAGATGATTGAACTTGATTTCCTTCTTTGGATATTCATTTGGCATATGTCCTGCTTCTCCTCAGTAGTAATAGGCTCGTTCTCTCTTGCATCAATCCATTTGCTGCTTGCTTAGCTTCTTATGCTTGGTTGTGGTCGATTTTCTCACAGAATGTCGCAAATCGTGACTTAGCAATATGGAATATTTCACATGACTCACGATTTGTGAGATCATTTATGATTATGATGTTTGATTTGATTTTATGTGTATAGTATCATGACTCACGATTGTGAGGTCATATGATGTTATGACCTTCGCACCTGACTACAAGTATGAGTCAGGGGTTTCACGCATGTGACACGTTTAGCGCACATGACCTGTTATGGAAATTGGATACTATGGGGATTGTATACTATGATTCAAATTATGAGTCATAGGATGTTTGTTATGCTATGACTCACACGGCAGTCATAGTAAGGAGGTGACTCATGGTAAAGTCACCAGGGTTAGGGTTGTGGGAAGAGTGCCTATATAAGGAGGGTCACGGACACAGATAGCTAGCTCTTCACGCAACCACCTAAGTTACTTCCTATGTTATATTTTATCTATTAGTTCAATCTAAACTTTATTCTTATTACGACCATCCGTTTATATCACCGACTGAAAGGTGATTCCGAGAACGTATCGCTAAGGAGCAGTCGCAAGGGCTAGGAGTGAGAGGACTCAGCGTTCTCACGGCGACGTAAGGCTACGAGACCTGACGAGCGGTAAGACCAGCGGTACATATCGTTACCTGTTGCAGTTGAAGAAGATAGTGTGCCTTGTCCGGCAGACTAGGGATAGGTTTGTAACCTTTGGTTGCGTCCTTTGCGACACTTAATATATACAAAACGGATTCACCTACAGATACAGAAGTACCAGACTTCTACGATCCACAGACTTTCTTCGGACTACAAGCAGAACTTGGACAAGCCTTAAGCGAGATATGGCAAGAAGGATCCCCACGACCTCCAAGCCCGGTCACTCCGGAAGCAAGATCAAGATCAGGGTCAGTAAGCTCTGAAGCATCCGCAATACACAGAATGTCGTGTGTAGCAGGACCAGCGGATACGATAACTCTCACGAGAGAACAATTTCAAGAGTTGATCAGAACGGTTCTGGAAAATCGACAGGAAGAGACTGTACGAAGGCCGAAAATCAAAACCCCGGATACATTTACCGGAGACCGTACCAAACTACGAGCATAGCTAGTCCAACTTGCAATGTACAACACAGCACTAGGATGGGGAGAAAAT
This sequence comes from Tuber calosporum, assembly GCA_003316355.1. Taxonomy (NCBI): domain Eukaryota; kingdom Fungi; phylum Ascomycota; class Pezizomycetes; order Pezizales; family Tuberaceae; genus Tuber; species Tuber calosporum. The sequence continues at coordinate 31,801 of QFET01014667.1, forward strand.
GAAGACGGATTAAAAGTGGACTTCGCCAAATCCCTACTGAGGGAATCAGCAGGCACATGGATTACTCCATATATGGAAGGAAAGACCCCAGCCACATGGAATAACTGGGCAGAATTTCAAGCCATTCTACGCATCCAATTCGGTGACGTGGATGCTAGGGAAACGGCAAGAAATAAAATCGAAAAAATCAAGCAAGTGAGCCGGAATGTGACTGATTTCTGGAACGAGTTACGACTATTGGCAACAGAGGCAGTATACGACGAAGCAACCTTGGGGAGGGCGTTCCTAAGAGGCTTACACGAAGAAATTCAGAACGCATGGGCCATCAGGGCTCAAGACTTCACGACGACTGAAGAAATGGCGGTATAGGCCATTAATCAAGAAAAACGCTTGGACGTTATCAAACATGTGCAAGGAAGGTCAAAGACCAAAACATAGGACAATGCTAGAAACTACGACGGCACCTTCAAGACCCAACGACTACAGGAGTCTCGAGGAGATCCAATGGACCTAGATGCGAGTAGGCGAAGACAAGCTCTTAGCATATCAAAGACCGAATATTGGAGGAGAAGAAACAACAATCTGTGTATGGCATGTGCAAAGCCAGGATACATGATGAGAAACTGCACCAACCCAAAAGATGAAAAAGAATACCCGGCGAGGACAGTCTGTAGGGTGCAGAACCCACGATGGAAACAAAGAACAGCAATCTGCGAAATGGATCTCGGTAGCGAAAAGAACGAAGAGGAAAAAGACGACGGTCCCCTTTAAGCGATGGTCTGAGGGACAAGGTGGAAAACAAACCCATCGAGATACGAAACTTCTACGCGGCACTAAACAACACGGAATCACTGGAACACAAAAACGACCATGTCATGGTAAAAATGCGACTACATGGCAGAGACAAGATTATCAGCATCAACGGAATGATCGACTCAGGAGCGACTGGGGACTTTATTGATAAGGAGGTATGCAAAAAGTACAGCATGCCTATGGCGAAAGCCAGACAACAAAGAGAGATTTACTTGGCGGAAGGCAAACTCAGCGCGATGGGTCCTGTTACTCATACGACGACAGTACCTATGGACATCGGTAGCCATAGGGAAATGATTACCTTCCAAGTGGCAAATTTACAAAACCACGAAGCAGTTCTTGGAATGCCATGGTTAAGAGAACATAGCCCTGCAATTGATTGGGGAAAGGGGACCATCACGTTTGATAGTGAGAGATGCACGACCTGGTATTTAAAAGAGTCACCGAGGGTCTTTACAGTCCCAGAAGTGGAAGCCCGGGAGGAGAACTTAAATATGAAGTTCTCAACGGTTCAGGCAAAAACAGAAAAACAGATCCTAGTCAAAAGGTTGACTAAAGAGGCAATGATGCCTATGAGAGGCTCACTGAGGGCGGCAGGACACGACCTGTACGCTAGGGAAAGAGCAACGATACGAGCCAAAGGGCAAGAACTCATCCGACTGGAATAGCCATCGGGTTACAACAGGGCACTTATGGGCGAATTGCATTACGAAGCGGGTTAGCAGTCAAGAATAGGCTTACAACCAATGCAGGTGTAATAGATGCGGATTATACAGGTGAACTAAAGGTAGTAATGGTGAACCTCGGGGACGAAGACTACACAGTCAACCCCGGTGACAGGATAGCACAACTGATATGCGAAAGATACCTGGACGGGGAATGCAAGGAAGTCGAAGTACTTGCAAAGACTGAACGAGAAGACAAAGGATTCGGAAGTACCGACCACAAAAGAGACCGGGACAGAAACGAATCAGAAGGCACCAGGGAAGAAACAAAAACGGACCAGAAACAAATAAAGATCTGCGAGATCACGGCTCAAGCGTTTGGGAAGTTCTACAGAAGAGGAGAAATCACAGGCATTCTCAAGTGGAACCAGGTGGACGGCCAATGCGATTTGAAGGCAATGAATGTCAGTACTGAGCTGGCTATTAAGGCCAAAAAGTACCAAGGAAAAGAACCCTTGGAACGGATGATACCAGAGGTATATCACCAATACCTGGATCTCTTTGAAGAGAAAGAAAAGACCATGTTACCGCCTTACAGAGAAGGAGTGGACCACGAGATTAACCCTGAAAAAGGAAAGACAATCCCAGCAAAGAGGTTATATCCACTAGGAGCGGCGGAACTGGAAGAATTGAGAAGCTATTTGAAACAGAATCTGGAACGGGGATGGCTACGAGACTCCTTCGGCGAAACAGGAGCACCCATCCTTTTCATCAAGAAGAAGGACGGAAAATCACGACTAAGCATGGATTACCGAGGACTTAATGAAGTCACGAAAAAAGATCGGTACCCACTGCCACTCATCGGCGAAGCTTTGGATAGGCTAAATAGCGCCCGGTACTTTACGAAGCTGGATATTAAAGATGCATACCACAACGTGCGGATCAATAAAGGAGACGAATGGAAAACTACATTCGCGACACGATACGGAACTTACAAATACTTGGTAATGCTATTCGGCTTGACCAATGCACCGGCAACATTCCAGAGATGGATCAATCAAACGTTATACAGATTCTTGGATATATGCTGCATAGTATATTTGAATGACATACTGGTGTACTCAGAAACAATGGAGCAGCACCAGAGAGACGTGGGAAAAATCCTGACAGCGATTGGAAAATCTGGAATCAGAATTAAGCTAACTAAGTGTGAATTCCACAAGACAGAAGTGGAATACTTAGGATTTATTATTGACCAAGAAGGAGTCCGGATGGATCCTATCAAGATGGCAGCCATATGGGAATGGGCAATTCCGAAGAACAAAACCGATATCCAAAGATTCATGGTATTCTGCAACTTTTACCGAGGATTCATTGAGGGGTTTAGCAGGACAGCAAAACCTCTATACAATCTGACAAAGAAAAGTGCAAAATGGAAGAGGGGTACAGCGGAAAGCGAGGCGTTCTATACAATGAGACAAAAAATAACTTCAGCACCCGTACTCACCCATTACAATCTGGAAAGACCGATCATGATTGAAACAGATGCATCGAAGTATGTCTGTTCAGGAATTTTATCGCAATAGTGCAAAGACGAGAAATGGCGACCTGTGGTATTCCGATCAAAGACGATGACGAATGCGGAATGCAACTACGATATTTACGACAAAGAACAACTGGCCATAGTACAGGCACTCATGGAATGGAGAAGATATGTGTTGGGAAGCCATCACAAGACAAGGATCCTCACCGACCATAAAAACTTGGTCCCTTTCACGACAACAAAAGATCTTAATGAACGACAGATCCGGTGGAGCGAGAAGTTAAGCCAATACAATATACGGATCGAATATCAGCCAGGAAAGGAAAGCGGCAAGCCAGACGCATTGACAAGGAGAAGTCAAGATACACCAGAAGAAGATGACGACAGGATCAAACAGAAACAAAGGATCCTATTACCACAAGAAAAATACTTTGTGGAGATAAGGATACAGAAAATGGATAAGATTAGCTTTCCTGGAGAAGAGATAAGAAATCTTAAGGAACAAAGTGGGAAGGACCCTCACATACAAGAGATTTGGAAAGCATTGGAACAAGGAACAAAAGAAATGAAGAATGTAGCCCTGGGGCTATGCCAATGCAAGAATGACTGCCTATGGTACCAGAACAAGATTTGGGTACCAGAAGAGGAAAAGATAAGGACAGAACTTATCAGAAAAAATCACTACATTCTGCAAGCAGGACATGGAGGGACAGCGAAGATCACGGAGCTCATCAGCCGCAGTTATTACTGGCCTGGAATGCAAGAAACGATCAAGAGATATTTCAAGAACTGCGACATTTGTCAAAGAACGAAATCATCCCGACATGCTCCGTATGGTCAACTACAATCAAACGAAGCACCAGATAAGCCATGGAAGTCGATATCTATGGATTTTATCACGGATTTACCAGAATCGGACAGCTACGATGCTATCTTGGTAGTCATCGACAGACTGACAAAAATGAGTCATTTTATTGCATGCCGGAAGGATATGACACCAAAACAATTCGCGCAAACCTTTGCAAAAGAAATCTTTCGGTTACATGGATTGCCGCATGATATCATCACCGATAGGGGAACACTGTTCACCTCTGACCTATGGAAGGAGACAGCCCAGAGGTTAGGAATCGAAAGAAAACTACGCACAGCTTACCACCCGCACACGGATGGACAGACTGTGAGAACCAATGCCATCCTCGAACAATACCTGAGAGCATACGTCAACTATCAACAGGATAATTGGAACGAACTATTACCTTTTGCGGAATTTGAATACAATAACGGACAACAAGAAACAATTAAGACAACCCCCTTCTTTGCAAACTACGGACAACACCCGAAACATGACGCAAGTGGTCATCTGATACCTGATCGGAAGATACCGGCGAACCAAATGAACCAATGGCACGATACGATACGCGAGGAAATGGTGGCTGCACAACTTCGACAGAAAGAAAATTACAACCAACACAGAAAACCCGATCCGAATTTGAAATCAGGAGATAATGTATGGTTCCTACACAGGAATGTAAGGACCACAAGACCATGCAAGAAACTCGATTACAGAAAGATGGGTCCCTTCAAGATCTTGGCGAGAGTGGGGAACAGTGCATATAAGCTGGACTTTCCCCCATCAATGAGAATACACAACACCATCCACATCTCCCTTCTCTAACCCTACCAAGACCAAAGATATCCATCACAGATCCAGTCACCACCACCACCACCAATCGAAATCAAAGGCGAAATAGAATACAAACTTGAAGAAATAGTTGATTCACGACTACATTACGGAAAACTCCAATATCGAGCGAAGTGGACAGGATATTCTCCTGATCACGATAAAGTTTGGTACCCAGCGGAAAACTTCGAACAGGCAGAAAATGCAATCAAACACTACCACGAACGATACCCAGATAAACCAAGGCTGGGAAGAAATCAAACAAGAAACAACGAACAAAGGTTGGGGAGACCCAATGCGAGAAATCACTTCAACTAGCCCAGGGTATGCGATGGTAGAGGACCAGCAAAGGGCATCAGAACACAACGCGATGAGCTGTACGGCATGCTATGACAAGCATTGCAACGTCCATAGAGGAGACAAGGAAAGGGCCAGTTACTGGCCAAAACAACCACATGCAGAAACGAGATGGGAGGAGTGCTACAGAAATAATTGTTGAGCCCACCTGGATGCTAAGATCTGGGCGGGATACTACCCCAAGGCGTGGGGTAAATGAGAAGAACTGAGCAGGAAGGATGCTCAGCGCACGGAAGCCTGGAGGGGAAGGTTGGAGAGGGGCGAGGAAACCCGAAACGAGAATACAGAAAGCCAACACACGCAGGCAGAAATTGAATGCCTCCAAAGAAAAGTTTCGGGTTTGGAAATACAACTGGACGAAGCCCAAGGAATGATCAGACTCCTAGAGGAGACTCTCGAAGCGCAACAAGCCACCATTTCGCACCAAAAACGAACTATCGAGGTAGCAGACCTGACATTGGAGATGATCAGGAAACAGTTACGCACAACAGAACAAATTTTACAGAAGTTCCGTCGCGACGCGAGAAGATTTGGGAACCAAGTAATGAAACTTTGTGAATAGCTTGATGGGACTCAAGCTGAGGGGAGAGAGGAGCTATTGTCACAAATCGTGACTTTGCAATATGGAATATTTCACAGGACTCACGATTTGTGAGATCATTTATGATTATGATATTTGATTTGATTTATGTTTATGGTTTCATGACTCACGATTGTGAGGTCATATGATGTTATGACTTTCGCACCTGACTACAAGTATGAGTCAGGGCTTTCACGCATGTGACGCGTTTAGCGCACATGACCTGTTATGGAAATTGGATACTATGGGGATTGTATACTATGACTCAAATTATGAGTGATAGGATGTTTGTTATGCTATGACTCACACGGCAGTCATACTAAAGAGGTGACTCATGGTAAAGTCACCAGGGTTAGGGTTGTGGGAAGAGCGCCTTTATAAGGAGGGTCACGGACACAGATAGCTAGCTCTTCACGCAACCACCTAAGTTACTTCCTATGTTATATTTTATCTATTAGTTCAATCTATACTTTATTCTTATTACGACTATCCGTGTATATCACCGACCGAAAGGGGATTCCGAGAACGTATCGCTAAGGAGCAGTCATAAGGGTTAGTAGTGAGAGGACTCAGCGTTCCCACGGCGACGTAAGGCTACGAGACCTGACGAGCGGTAAGACCAGCGGTACGTATCGTTACCTGTTGCAGTTGAAGAAGATAGTGTGCCTTGTCCAGCAGACTAGGGATAGGTTTGTAACACAGAAGCATTGCATTTTCCTGCTGGTTTGTTGCTGGTTTGTTGTAGAGAGTTCTTAGCTTTGTTTGCCTAATTACCAGGGGTGCTGGAGGAGCTGCCGCTACTCCCATAGGCTCCTGTCTTGAACATTGTTGCATCATATCTCTCAGCTATTTGGACAACTTGATTCCAGGTATCGGTATCTCTTATCTCTGGTTCTACATTTCTTCTGAGCCAGGGATCAATAACATCCAAAAAGCGTTGCCTTTGTGCATATTCTCATATAGAGTCTCTAGGCAGGTGTCCTCTTAGGTCTTCTAGTTCTCCAGAAATCTTGGAAATTCTCGCTGGCTTGCCTCCAGAGGACTGTTGTATCTTCTGCCATTTGAGGTACAGGTTATCTGTGTTGGTTGATGCTCCAAAAAGCTGTTTAAAGCGATTCTTGAATTCTTGGAGGTACGGTTTGTTGTCTTCAAACTCATCTATGAGGTTGAGGTAGGCACTATGTGCTCGCTTTTCTCTATAGGCACCATACTCGTCTACTACATCCTCTATGTCATCAAAGACATCATAATTGGATAAGTACTTCTTGACCTCCCTAATCCAGCACTTGAATTTGTCTGGGTCTAGATCTTTGCCTTCTCCACTGAGCTTGGATGGTTGTGGAAGCTTGATCTTTAGTTTCCTAGGCTGTTCTGGACCGTCAGCTATTATCCTAAATGCTGGCAGAGGTGGTGGCGGGTGTCTGGGAGTTTCTGGTTCATTCCCTTTTCCTTGAGGTAGTCAGGGTGGAATAGGGGGTGCTGGGGAGTCTGAGAATCCGCCCGGTGGTGTCTCGCTTCTTGAGAGTACTGCTGAGTGTGGTAGGGTTCCAAAGACTGTCTCCAAGATGCTTATGGTTCTTGGTCTCGGTTCCTGAGCTGTCTCTGTTCTCTGGCGTTCTTTTGGGATAATTTGCTCAGTATTAAGATCCTCTTCTGAGTCTGTATCAAGGTCTCCTAGTTGGAGGAACCTTTATATAGGTAGAGGTGTATCGTTATCTTCTCCTTCAGGGTCTGTATCTGGGGTATTCCCAAGTCTGCTGGGATGTTTGGATATCCTTCCAGACCTAGTGGTCGGACTTCTTCTGTATATAATGATTAATGTAGTACCTCAGCCTGCAGTCTCTCCCTGCCTCTCCTGCTTCTAACTAGTTATCAAGAAAAGGGAAGTGTGATCAATCCTACCCACTGTTCTCAATCCTGAGAATCAGATATCACCTCCTGAGGTGAAAAGAATGTAACAGGCACTAGCCTGTGTAAACAGTTATACAATAGAGCCTAAGCGGTAGCCTGCTATCGCTTTGGTGCCTAAGGGGGACCTTCTGAGAGGCGAAGACAAGGAGAGTTCAATAGAGTGGTTTATAGAGTGAAGGAGAACAATAGGATCACAGTTCAACCAAGCGTATTCACTGTCTAGGCATCTGTCTGAAGTCTGATGTCACCTGCTACTCAGGAGACCACTCTTAAATACTTGAAATCTTTCCTGCAACAGCTGAGGTTCGAGAAACCCGCAGCCAGTATCATTACTAGTGAGTGTACAGCTATCGGAATCCTGTTGCCCTGCCAGAGTCCTGCAAAGCTTTGGGCTTTCCCACAACACTGCCTCTTTCCTACCACCAGTATACATGACCTGTTCCTTCCCTTGGAACTCCTGGGGCACAATCCTGCTGATCCTTCAAAGCATACAGTAATCAGGGTGCTGGAATCCCGAGATTCCGGTAGGGAAATCATTTACAGAAGAAATTCAATCAAATGAATGTAATCTGACAAAGAAAAGGCTAACGAGAGTGTTAATAGAGGTACCAAAATATGTACTCATGTTACATCTAGGAGGCTTGAGAGCTCAAAAACTTAAGGGGTTATAGGCTATTTAAATACAAAATATTGAAGGTACGAAAATATAACAAAAGTGTAAAGTTCCTGCTTAAGGTAGACAACTTAACATTATAATATACAAAGTATAATATGTAACTATATTATAAGAACAGAGGTTTGAATATGATAGGATTGAACTAACAAATTATGTAATTGAATCTAATCAAGTAGCAACAAGCAATCACTAGTGCTATATGAATACTGTATTAATATCAATAGAATAGTGATACTGAAATGGGTAGGAATAAAGCTAAAATAATAATAAGTAAGACAAGGGAAGAATAACCAGTTAAGAAGCCTTAACCAAATAGAAATGAACAGCCAACCGGGAGTGCTTTTTATAGAAATATTTGTGTTAGCACGATCTTATAGCATGAGTACAATAATACAATATGGTACTAAGACTATGATATGTGCACCCTTATATGACGAATATTGTTGTATGAAGATACATTGGTAATAGTTTTTGTCCTTAATTCCTTTCTAGTACAGTGGGCAGTAACCTACTATTCATACAGGTGCACATACAATATATAACATATAAGAAAAAGAGAAAAATAATGTAAGAAATATAAGTACAAACATGTTTGACCCTGAAAACTACCAAGGAAATCCCAATAAAATATGCATAATTTAAAAAGGTGTGCAGGAATTTTCCACAAAGAAAAACAAGACATATAACTGAGAATTTTCAACACTTTTCATGTGAAACCTCAAATAAGTAATCACCAACATCAAGTCACTAGTAGTAGTAAAACCATAGTAGGAATCTGTTTTATCACCTTATCTTCCTACTTTTTTTTATAAAAAAAAATGTAACCTCTCTATAAACACTCCCCTCCTTCAACTACTATATGGACCACCTATTGCAAGCAGACCATATATCTTCCTACTTTCAAAAGTCTTTTAATTACTTTAATAAAAGAAATCTTGCTTAGGCATATCTAAATAGACAAGAGTAAATTAATTTGGAATATACACATATAGCAGAGCTCGCTTAATCCAGTTGACAGGAAACAAGCTGTCGCCCAGCCTAGGAGAAAAGCATATTATATGCCATCCAGCTTGAGTAATAATTCAGAAGCAGGAGGAGAACATGGAAAAAAGGTCCATCATGACACGATCATAAAATGGGAAAACTCTTCATATAACTACCCAGAAATCACTCTTCTCTATTTCTATAAACTTTGTTTCATTATTTTTGATTGAGTCAGTGTTAGGTAATATAAAATAGCTTTTACAAATATTCCCACTCCTAAGTAAAAAATATTAGTCCAGAGTGCCGACAGCGATTCGGTTCAGTGTTACAATAACTCATCCACCTGGATTAACATGGCGACCAAACAACTGCATTGTATGGTAAGCCATCTCTATCCATTCGGAAGGGCCCTGAAGACCTGCCAAATCATTGCCGTCCGGGAAAAGCCTCTTGATAATCCAAAGCCCAACGGTCAGAATCACGGACGAACCTCTCTTGGGAGCAGCCGCGAGCCACCTTCCTACAGACGCGGGTAATCTTCTGCACTGTGCATTCATACCCCCTAATAGCCCACAAAGCCCGCACCTTGGAAACCGAATCTGTACGATTACAAGTCGCCAAAACTCCCGTTCTTACATTCCATATCACGGATAGCCTCAACATATCACACTCCAAGCCACAGTTCAAACCCCCCCCCCCCCTACTAGAGCGAGACTCGATGTCTACCGTATCGCATCCATCCTCTTATACAGCTCGGGGGTAAGTAAAAATAAAAATAAAAATAAAAATAAAAACGGAAAAATTCAAGCACGCCTTTGGCCGCTATTCTCAGATGGCGTAGATGGAATTCCCTAGCAGCCATTTTTCCAGAATAGTATACCCCCACCTGCATTCCACATATCAACTCGAGCCCACAAATCTCTGCTCTTGGCCCATCATGAGTGACACATCCCGGCCTGCATAAGAAATCCCTTCGCTATACCTCCTGCGATTGATCCAAGAGATCCAATGATATTTTCACCTAACATCAAGGCAAAGGTCTCGACATCGCTAGCCTCTCGTGCTCACGGGGAACCAACGCGTAGCGGAGATCAGTTGCAGTGGTAGCACAGATACCCTGAAAGAGGAGAGGAGAGAAGAAGAGGGGGGGCAGGCGAGCTCACTGTGGGCTTTTGTTGCCACTTTAGGAACTCCTGGGGAACAAGGGAAAGGTGGTTTTTTTCGTCTTTAGGTCTTAGATAAATGTGGCCATTTAGGCAACTGACAGGGAGAGAAAAAACCTACCACTTTGAACGAATTTTTGGCCTTCAAGAAGGCTCTAGCGGGGGCAGCAAGCAGCTTGCTCAGAAAGCCAACATACTCCGACTATTGCCGCTTGATAAAGACGTATTGCCACCACAATAGCCTAGGATATGTCTAAAACACGAGGGTCGATTTTTTCTCGTTCCCAGAGAGTCTCTACAGCAGAGTCCCAATAGCTTCACAAAGTTCTTAGATAGCACGGGCTCTAGGATTTGGTTAGCCTAGCTACCATAAAGCATTTGACATCTAGGTAACGGGCAGGCACGAACCCTCACCCTCCAACTCCCAGAATGGAAAAAGACCTTGTGCCATAGTGCCAAACTTCACTGACCCCCGGCTTTTGTGTTTGATAGTGACCAGCGACCGCTAAAAATCCTCATTACTGCAATTGATATTCCCTTTCCGCCTTAAACCGAAAACATCGGCCCTTCTAAAGGCCGCGAAGGAAAGTGGAAGTAGGTCCAACCTGCGATGACCCAATACAAGTACCGTGGGCGGTGGTGAAGCTTGTGATGGCCTTAGGTCGGTTTCGAACATACTACGTTTATCCTAGAACTTTTTAACAGCTAACCCCGTGATGACACCTATTTTACGGCGTACAGTACTATTTGAATATTAGCCATTAGTGGGAGGTTTATTAGGCGATGTGGCTGGTCTTTTGGTTCAGGATCCGCATGTTCTTGTAGATAGGACTGTGATACTGCAGGGCGAGATAAGGAATGGTTTTAGACAGGAATACCCCGGAAAATCAATTAAGGCAAGGCTCCCGGTACACCTACCCAATACAATTGAAAAGTGTTCACCGGAACAGGTATTGAGAATTTCCCTGTAGTAATACGGATTTTTGTTTCCCCTTGTTTATCTTGTTCACAACGGGATCCTAGAATTTGTTGCTCTCCTCGGGTACCGGCACTGTGCTCTGGTAGTTTTGAACGGAAGAAACCCGGATCCCTGCTACTTGTACGATATCATGTCAGGGTGGACCCCCCCAAGGCACAGGCAAAAGTTTCCATATATTTTTCACAGGAACAGTTGACCCAAGCGCCATTTACTACTAGATGCAAGAAAGGAGAAAACTCAAATGCCAGAATAGTACCCTCGAAAGTTACCTATATCAAAGGAGGGGTGATTTATAAAGTAGCGAGGCTCTGCGCAAGTGCGCATTCCCGGGTAAAAGAGTGAACAGGAATAAAAGGATGCTCACCAGCTTGGGCATGGGAAGTATCCCCTGATCGAGGACAAAACCATGGCCAATGGGGGATTTCTTCCTTATGATCGTTTCAACTAAGAACGCACACAGTTGCTTAGGTTACCAGTAGGGAAGCTCTAGGCTCTCGACATGTGTAGAGTGCAACATAGACTACAGCAATATTTTTCGACCGTAACCCCAATTCTCAAGTTACCAAGGTAACCCTTCCGGAATGGTGTGTACAGGTGGAGAAAACGGACACCACAAACCTCCTCTTTTTCTAAAGAGAGCAGGCCGCGTACTAGCTGTTGTACCGAGAACTTCGACTTCCCTGGCACTGTACTAGTACAGCACAAGCGCCGGCAAGTAGGTACAGTACTACAATAGTACAATTCCCTAGCTGACTCCTCACAACAAGGTAAGCATCTAACTGGGATCAGATAATACTGGAGATGGTCAATCTAATACTCTATGCGCTAGCCTCAACAGCGACTCTCGTGGTAGCACTTGTAACCAGGAAACACAAATCAACCCTCAACCCACCACTGCGAAGGGAAATAGATTCCTCAACGTCCAGGATAAGGCCTTCAACGGGGGGGGCATGACGACCACCATCAGGCGACGAACAGGTGTATTTGGCAAGCAAAAAAGAGAATTTGTCAAAGCAGGGTAACAAAAAAAAATCCTCCTACTTTTCCTCGTTCGTCACCCGCTAATTTTCGTCATGCCCTGGTTGAAGACTATATGTTACCATGGTATTCCTTCCTTCCTCAAATAGAACGAGGCAAAGGGGAGTCAGCAAACCCTAGTCTATCCCGGATCAAAAGAAGGAATTCTTACAGTGAGGCATGTATAATACAAGTAAGGGCGTTGTGGCCTCTTACCTGAAAGGTCCAGGGAATTTTGCGTTACGGGACGGGACGTGATTGATATAACTCTGAACGACCTTGTGACGGGCCAACCGGGACGGGAACATGTCACAGATAATGACCTAGTACCACCCAACCTAACCAACCAGTCACTCAACACCAACAACTATCATTCCTATCTCAGCTTCTCGCCTATGACAAGGGTACCGGGATGTGATGGGGCCGGCTTCCCTCACGGCCCCACCGGCGGGGGCTTGAGATTTCGGTAGAATCACAATTAACCACCTACGTCCGCCACTGCTGCTGGTAGATTGATGGATAGATTAGAATCTCCCCAGGCACGGTATCTACCTACTTGGAGTGGAGTTGTGCTTGCAGTTGTATAAGTACTCCATAGAAGCTTCAAAATATTCTGGTCTCAAGGAGATAAAAATAAAACATCAGATAAGAAGGATAAACCAGACTTTAATCCCTTCTGGAAGAAATAAAGGTTTCCATAATATTATACCAATCCCACTTTGGATATTTATCGTCTAGTACTTCTTCAAGATGTCTCTGAAACTATTGTTAATGGCACCTTTCCTCCTCTCATCGTCCCAAGCTTTCCAACTCGCAAATTCCAGAAAACCCGAACACAACGTCCTCAGCATTTCGGCTGCAAAAACAGCTTGTTTAGATATTCGAACCACGGGTTTTGGGTATAGCCATATATCCACTGACCCAGAATTTGAATATCTGCGAACAATCAATTTGTATTATCCCCTCCCCCTCCGCTTCGCCCAATCACCAGGGTAGAATACTAATGAACCTACTCAGCGACCACTCCACCTGGGAGACTCCGGAATGCATTGTATCCCCCAGCTCCGCCGCTGAGGTCTCCTCAGTCCTACAAGCCATAACCGAGGCCGGCGCGCCCTTCGCTGTCCGTAGCGGGGGTCATTCTCCCAACCCCGGGTGGTCGAACATCGGAGGGGGAGTTCTTGTCGAACTGAGTCGAATAAACGAAATCACGTATGATCCCGCGAGTACCAATGTGGTTGTTGGCACAGGGAATCGGTGGGGCGCTGTGTATGCTGCCCTGGAGGCGTATGGGAGAACAGCGGTTGGGGCAAGGTTGTCTCCAGTAGGTGTTGGAGGATTTTTACTTGGTGGTAAGACTGGGTGTGCTTGATGATTGCGAATATAAGGGGCTAACGGGGGATGTGGTGAAGGGGGACTATCGCATGTCTCGAACGAGTATGGTTTTGGGTGTGATAACGTTGTTGAATATGAGGTTAGTTCATTCCTAGCTTCCCTCATCTCTTGCTATCAGGGCCCGGACTCATCTTGACAAGGTGGTGCTTGCAAACGGCACAATCGTGAATGCAAACACGAATTCCCACTCTGAGTTATACTGGGCACTAAAAGGCGGAACCAGCAACTTCGGTACCCTCCCCCCTTCCCCCCCCCCCCTCATCCCACCAA